>UELX01001818.1:0-38099 GCA_900480035.1 Eupelmus urozonus
CACCTTGACTCGTACTGCAAATTCCACACTCGGTCCAAAAAAGCTCACTTTTAGCCCTTGGTACATAATATACTATTATTGTGTGGTACTAACTTTTCAACATCGTACGATTTGTACAAGTTTTAATAAAGGTTGTATTATTAAGAATGTGCTGAAAAAAGAAGGAAATGCATAAATAAGTATTCTTGTAAAAGTAAACGTATTTATTTAAAATATTGTTTAATTTTGAAAGTGTTACATTTTTAGTTAATTTTTTTTTCTATATATAAAGTATATTATCCATGAATATTAAAAAATCGAATGCATCAAAGTAATTTTGTTTAATAAATTATTTGCTAGTAAATCGCGATAATGGCTATAAGAAATGACTTGATCAATAAAATTTCACTTCGAAAATGTTTATTTTAACAAAACTTGTTTACAACGGTTACTGCAATCAATAAATGTCTATGTAAATTTTTTCGACATTCATAGCACAAATTTGTACATTTTTATCAAGTTGTCATTCCTTACGAAATAAAGAAATATTTCCCTTGATTTTTGTATCTACTTACTAATAAGCAAAAGAAGTCATGTATAAAAAAACAAATCACTTTGCTTTATTTAGCTTATCTTTTTACATGTTCTGAATAACGTAGTTGGACGAAACTACGTTATATAAAATACAACAATGCACGAGCAAATGGTACAAGTCGTCATTTCGCATCTACAATGTGCCTCTTTTCTACTTTTTTCAAACTGTATAAAATTCGGATATACGTATTATGCCGTCTTTTATTTGACGAAATTTATTGTTTACAAACTATAAAACGCGTATTTGTTGCAACTCATGCAAGATATCTTTGTCTTTTTCATTAACGTCATTCGCAACTTCGAGACGAATAACGCCTTTATTATCAAACGAACAGTGTAAATGGAAATGACAAGTTTTAAACATACCCACTAATTATATTCATGTTGACATCATTAATCGCTGTCTGTATTCTTTTTTTTTTTGCTTTATGGGTGTAATCGAAGTAATAACAAAGAACTTATATATAAAGCTTTTTAGTAGTAAAGTGACATCCTCAAAAACGTCGTTATTTACGGCCTAGTATAACATCATCTGTTCCTTCGGTTTACCGCATACCAAGGGTCCGCCGATTTTATTTCATTTTGTCGAATCGCCTCAGTCTCATCACTGCGCTTAATTTTATTTCCGAGTAAATTAAGCCACAGTTTCGCGATCTCTGTGCGGCTTTTCAATTTATGATAAAGTGTAAAAGAAAACACACTTCTAAACTCGATTGAATAAATCTACAGATTATGATTACAATATGTCGATGCTAAAGTTACATTGGCTAGAATTAAGGGCACCTCAAGATGCGTACTTTATACTTTACGCCGTTGCATTAAAGTATAATTTTCCTTATAAACTCCGTCTGTACACTTGTATCTGTACACATCATATTTCTTTTATTTCTATCGTGCGCGTCGTTATGTACATTTTTATAATAGATTTCGAGTTAATTCTTATCTTTTTCTTCTCTTTTTTTTACATATTTATTCTGTATTTCTCAGAATCAAATTTTCTTGATGCTGCTATTTTGCGAACGTTACGAGTCGCGGCAGTAGTTACACTTCTGGCCACCATGAAAGCTGGATTAATTCTTCTCTTCACTTATGGGTTCGTCATCGGAAGAGCTTTTTAGATGACTAGATTCACCTTCTGCGATATTCACGTTACGATTGTTCATCCAGCACCTCTTGAATTTGCTCGGGCATATCCCATATATGCAGATTTTTATCTTTGCTGCCCGCAATTATCTGCAAACATAAAGAAAAGGATCTATTATTATTTCTTATTCAATAAAGAAATCAATATTTATAAAATTATGTAAATAGATTTTTATTTTATTAAAAGGAAAATGTTCCTTACCTTTCTTCCTACAAGTTCCATACTTAACAACATATTTCCAGGTCCGGGTATACTACATAAAAGTGAATGATTCTAAAAAACAAAAACAAAATATCAAGTAAATAGTATAAATACAATATTTTATGTTAATAAATTTTTTTTACCCTTGTATCAAATACATATATATTGCCATCATAACATCCAGCAAAAAGAAGCTTTTTACACAAGCACATACAAACAATGCCTATGCTTGCATTATATTGTACTATTTGATCGCCGCTCTGAAAAATAAAAAAATATTTTTGTCAAGAATAGAAAAGCAAATTATAAAAAATTTTTATTTTTATAATTTTATAGTTTATTAAATTAAGATTAAGACGTTTTAAACTAATATACAAGTTTTACTTATTATCTTTATATATATTTGTCCTTTTTATCAACAATATGCCCATTATAAAATAATTCTTTAATGGAAATAATAAATTATTTTAATATTTAATTTTTAATTAATTTCAAATGTTATTATTGTATTATAATTTTCTACATTTGAAAAAAGTTCGGTAATCGAAAGTTAGAGAAAAAATATTAAATTAAAAACCGCGGTGTCAAAATGCAATTTGAAAACCGCTTAAAATTAGCTGTAATCTTTGAAAAAAATAATAATTATAAGAAAATAATTTTTGTAAAGCTATGTTTGTTACTTACAACAAAATCAAACACTGGAATCAAAGTACTACTTGTTCCACAATAAATTAAACTGTGATCCCTTAGAAGACTGTAAATTGTGTAATTTTTCTGCCCACTTATCGTTCTCAATACAAGTCCAGTTATAGCATCTCTGATGGTAAGTTTTTGGTTCCGAGATGCAACGATCAGTACTTTTCTTGCACCTTCATTAGTTGCTTTCAATGCCATTACTGGTCTTTCTGACTGAATTGAATCTGGTTTCAAGTAACCAGACTGTAAAAAAATATTAAATATAAATATTCTCTATTTATATTACATTTAAAAAAATTTTATATATAGAAAATGTACTCTAAGAAAGTAAAATAATTTGATTTTAGGCCGATCAATAATTTTTAATTTTCAAAGAATTAAAATGTAATTAATATTATATTAATATTATTATATACTAATATTATATTAATTATTGCATTGAAAATCCTAAAAATTTTCGTCGGTAATTTTAAAAATAGGCAATTGATAAATGTTTAAATATTATTAACAGTTATTTGGTAACGTAAAAAAATGTTATAACATTCTTTTACATTTAAATGTACCTTAATGTTAAATCGTGATATACTTCCGGACTTGGAGCCTATAAAAATTGTACCCCATGCTTGATCCATACACTGTACTGCACTACCCACTTCGCTCACTTGCATATCTAGGCCACTCTGTAAAAAATTTTCGTGGTTATTTTAAAATCATAAGCCATAAAAAAAGAATTCTAAACTGAAAAAAATAAAGCATTTCACTTTTAATAATAACTATAACTAGTAATATTAATGTTTCCTTTATCTTTTTTCAGTATTTTTTTAGTTTTAACGTAATAATTATTAGTTATAACGTAATGTTTATTAATTATTTACAGATAAATCTTTAAAAAAGTGTTTCTTATAACTTTATAATATTTAAATTTACTTCTTATTTTTATTGTTCTTACCCTTATGTTGTAACAACGAAGACTGCCATCTAAGGATCCAGAGTAGAGAATTTCTTTCTTAACATCGCCAGAATCAAAACGAGCTATGCAAAGACAGGTCACAGCATTAGTATGACCTTTGAAGATATTTAATAATGTGTTGGTTGCTATTTCATAGCGGTAGATGCATCCATCATCACTTGCTGCCAAAAACGTGTCTTCAAAAACCTAGAAGCCGTATTAATTCTTCATGGAATCAATGCCCTTTACCCATTAACTATTACAATTACTATTCAATCAATAAAATACTACAATTTTGTTTATAATAAGCTAAGGTAATTTTCTATATCAATAAAAGTCACGCTTGTCCACAAAATTAATAGTATTGTGTTTGTTATAACGGCTTAAACATTCTTGTTATTCTGATAAATAAGGGAATGGGAGAAAGGAAAATATAATGATATAAAGCTGGAAATTCTACAAACTCGTGAACTTTTATTAAAAACTATTCTACGAACATGCTTCGTAATTTAAAACGTTGGTCTACAAATAGTCAAAATAAACATAAAAGAATCTTTTTTATGAAAAAGAAAACAAAAAAAATATAATTTTTTCTTTAGCGTTTTAAGTACGTCAACGTAAGACTTCATTCGCTTGCAAAACTTCTAGTCAATAAGAAATAACATTATAATACATAATTATTTAAATTTATAAACCTATTCTAGATTCTTATCGCTTCTAAAATGAGGTTTTGGAGATATCACATCCAGTTTTAACTCTAATCGCTTTTATAACTTGTCACAGTTTTGTTTAGTTATAATAGTTTTAAGTGGATTTGTCACAGTACAGTTTAAATAATAAAGTTTTACTGTCATCAAGTTTAGTGATAAGAGTTTGTCACTGTCATGTTGTACAATTTTCTACACTACTTTTGTTCCTTTCCAGGCGTCTTCTTTACCTTTATATATAATATCGGACCCTTGTGATTCGAGTATGCGATCCTCTTCGATTTGTCCTCCACCTCGACACTTGAACTGGGTTTTTCAGTCTCAGAAGTAGATAATTTTTTTGGAATGATCATTTTTTCCACTATTACCTGCGGTTGCGATAATGATTTATCCCCTCGGTACAATTGATTTTTCTTTTCTTGGGGCAACTCCGTAGACACATTAAGATTGGTGTTAGTACTACTAGCAGAACCTGCTGCTTTTGTCGTGTCTTTGACTTCTGAATCAGGTGTTTGAATAGATTTAGTTGAAGAAACAGGTTCTTCCATCTGATCTTTCGTATCACACTTTGAAGTTTCAATTTTTTCTTCTGTATCATCTTGATCCAAGACGTCTGTTAATTCTTTTTCCGTTTCCTTCGATTTTTTCGGATGATCTTTGTCAATTTTATTTCCGGCAGCTTTTTTCTGTTCCTTTATTGCAACTTTTGTTTCTTCTATGTCTTTCCTTTCTTTTATTTCTTTTATATCTTTTGGTTCATTTTCTTCTTTTTCTTCATCAACCTCCTGTATATTTGACAGTCTATTTATCTTAGAAACAGACTGTACATCAATTTCTGCAGATTCTACATCTGTTTCATTTTGTTCAGGAAAACTTGCCTCTTTTGTTTCAATATTTATGTGTTCTTTCTTTTTTAAATCGGAACTTATTTCCGGATTTTTATTGTTCATATTATCTTCTTCACTCGAATCTGCACTCACTTGTTTTTCTTTAATATTAATGCTTGCTTCTTTCTTATTGTCTACGCTAACTTCTTTGTGTTTAGAATTCGAATTGTCTAGAAGAATAACACTCAAGTTTCTTATTTTAGATATACCTTCCTTACGTAAGACACTAGGAAGTACATTAGGTTTAAGTAGAGTGAGTTTACAGTCGACGACGCGCACTTTACACGATCTCATTTCTTCATTGCTCATAGGTGCTTTCCTTTTTAGTTTTTTCTTACTTTGTGATTCAGTTTGGCGACTCTTTGCATTAGTTGAAGCAGCTCTACCGCGACTCCTTTTAGCAGGAACATCATCGTCAGTTTCTTCTTCAATTATTTTTTTCCCGCGACTTCTGCCTCTTTTAGATGAAACATCTTTAGTATTATCTTCCGTAGCTCGAGAAATCCTTCTTTGCCTCGATGACGTGGATTTTTTTTCTTCATTTTGCTTCCTACGTTTTCTGCCTCTCACTTTGACGGACTTTTCAGATCTTGACTCGTCATCAGATTCGTCATCTTCCTTAATCTTCTCAGATTTTTCAGATAAGTTATCATCATCAATAAT
This sequence comes from Eupelmus urozonus, assembly GCA_900480035.1. NCBI lineage: Eukaryota > Metazoa > Arthropoda > Insecta > Hymenoptera > Eupelmidae > Eupelmus > Eupelmus urozonus. The sequence goes on from UELX01001818.1 coordinate 5,821, forward strand.
TTCTTTTGTCAATAATTTGTAAGATTTTTTGGATCGAGTTTCATTTTCAAGATGCTTTTTATTCTTCGACTTTTGAAGTTTTTCCAATGGTTCAGCCTCGATGACTGTTTCGTCACTAATGCTCTTTAATTTTTGCCGAGATGATTTTACTAATTCCTGCTCAGTATCTTTTTCTTTCTCTTTGGATTTTGATAATTGTTTTGTCCTCTCTTGTTTTTTCGTCTTCTCTAGCTCTTTAATTTTCTTTGATTCTTCCTTAATAATTTCTTCATCTTCAGACACATCTTTTGTTTTCAATTTTTCATTAGTCTTATTAGTTATTACTGTATTATCTACATTATCTTCAGCATCAGATTTTTTATCAGAAATAGATTTATCCGCATCTTTTTCTATGGCACTGTCTGTCTTGTCAGAGTCTTTTTCTTTTTCAACATTATCTACATTTTCATTTATTTGGCTTTGGTTATCATCTACATCTTTTGCTTGTTCGGTTATATGATCCTCATCTACAGATTTCTTTAATTTATGATCTTGAATAGTTTCTGGTAACTCAACTTCAACTTTAGGTGAGGGGTAGTTAGAACCACTTCCAATGGAACTGCAGCTGTCGATCACTTCTTTCGGTAATGGCATACCTTCATAAGTGAATGGAGCTGAAATATCTTCTTTGCAGACATTTTCCTCTTCTGCTGGATGTTCAGTATCTGTTGGCTCTTCAAGGTTGTCTAAAACAACATATGACGCTCCTTCGTAATTAAATGGAGAATCCACTTCATTAATTTCTATCTCAGATTGAACATCGTCATTTTCATGGCCAGTTTCTTTAGAGATTTTATTTTTATTAGAATTATTTACTGTTGTATCTTTACTGAGTATTGTTTCAGTAATTTCTTTTTCTAAATTATCTTTCTCTAAGTTGGTAGACTCAGTTTTCTCATCAAAATCAATACTTTCTTTATTGATTGTATTTTTAGATGCTATGTCTTCGGATTGTAATCCATCATTGAATTCGGTATCAGATGTACTTTCCACATCTAAATCGTTATTTTTAGACTTAGCATTAGATTCACTAGAATTTTTTGTCTCTTTTTTATCTTTGTTCATTTTTTTTTCTTTTTTCAAATTAACTTTGTCACTTTCATCGTCAGATGGAGTAGGAGAACGTTTAGCTATGTTCTTAACAACAGCATCAATTACTTCCTCATAATGCTTTAACATTTCAGGTGTTGCGGTTATTTTAATCCCTTTCCTTTTAGTTGTAGGGGGTCCTAATTCATCATCTAAATCGTAATCAGATGAAAGATCAGATCCTTCAACCTCTTCTTGCGTAGTTTGAGGATTCAATATAAACTTTAAAGAGGATTTCTTCTTTTTGGATTCTTTTTTGAATGATTCTTCTAAAAGAGCTAAACCTTTACCAGAAGATTTTGATTGAGCTGGAGTATGTTCAAAGGTATCCATAGTACTATCATCGGAGTAAATTATAGATTTAGGAACGTTTTTAGTTTTTTCAAGTCGAGCAGCCCTGCTTTTAGGGCGCTGAATTTTTTCTTTGTTGTCAATTTCTTCCGTTTTTGACGTTTTAGCAGCTCTACTCTTTGGACGACCAACGGATTCTGAAAAAAATTTAACATTCGAATCGGTGATAGTTTTTGCTCTTGAAAATTAAAATCACAATCTTACCTTTTTTTGAAATTTCAAGCTGTTCATCGGATGCATCTTTTTTCTTATTAGGCTCTTTAAGAGCTTTACCAGCGCGGCTTTTAGAACGAGCAATTGGTTTAGGACTAATGCTACGCTTTTGAGTTATTTCAGCAACTTCTGAATCATCATCAGAAATTTCGTTTACAGTCGTTTTTACTTCAATTTTCATAATTTCAATTTTAGCAGTTTTCATTATTCTGCTTTGAAGATGTTTAATAGGTTCAGAAGCTGAAATTAATTTTTTAAAGCATATTCAATAATAATTTAAATCAATTTACATTTATAGATACAATTAACGTTGTTCTATTATTATAATTAAAATATATTTATATTATTTTAATTAAAAAGCTGTAAACAATTTGTAACATCTCACAAACAATAAAATTTTAATAAAGAATTATATCGAATATAAAAGAATTAAAGAAACAAGTTTTATATTATGTAAAAATAATAAATTATAAATTTATAAAAATATTTTGTTTTTATTTTAAAAAATTATGAACTACTTTACTCAAAATATAACTCATCATGGTAATAATAATCTATGAATTTACATATTCATTTGATAATGTTGTTAACATATATGTATGATATACTTAAATAATCTAATGATTTTTATCAGTTTTTTCATCTTACCTGCTTCACTAAGTGGATGAGATCTTGACTCAATATCAGATTTTTTGCTAGGACTTTCGTCTTCGCTACCTGATGAGTCTTTATGGGTCTCTATAGCTTTACTTTCTGACTCGCTAACCAGTTTAGGACTGCTACTGCGTACACGTGCAATACCTTGACTCCCTGTATCGTCGTCGGAAAAGTCTTTTGCTATCTCTTCCGCAATATTACGTGCAATCTTCTCTGGCGACATTATCTCGATAGGTTTTGTCAATTTTTTCGGCGACTTACTTTTTGATCTATTACTCTCTTTGCTTCTTGACCTTCGAGAGGACTCTACTTTTAAAGTAAAGTAATTAACTGATTAGTTTAAACAGATATAATATCATATAAAATACATGTACACGTTTTAATTCTCTTACCTGATTTGTGACTAGCGATCGATTCAGCATCAGATATTTTCCTATCCTCATCTTCACTGGATGATGCTCTAGATCGCTTGCGGATGCGACTTTTTGTGCGTGGAGTATGCCTTGGACTAGGACTGCGTTTTCGAGTAATTGTGTCAACTTCAGCATCTTCATCCGACTTACTGTCAGATTTTTTCTTTGTAGACTTTGATTTGACTGGAGTCTTACTTCTTGAAGCTTTATTCATTCGACTTTTAGGCCGAAGAGTAGATCTGTTACTAATGACTGACTCTGCATCAGATTTTAACTTTTCCTCATCTCCATCTGAAGAAGCTGTAGAGATTTTGCGGATTCTACTTTTTGGTCGTAAAGATTGTTTTGGACTAGGACTACGTTTGTTAATGACAGTTTCAACTTCAGAGTCATCATCAGATTTAGAAACAGACTTTTTCCTTACGGACTTCGATTTTTCTGGGGACTTACTTCTCGAAACTTTTCTCATTCTGCTTTTAGGTCGTCGGGAAGACTCTATTTGTATAGTAAATTTAAATTATTATTTATTTATTTTAGTACATCAGTCACATTATTTTACAAAATTAAATATTTTTTATTCAATTTGAACTGTAATTTAAAATTACTTTACCTGATTTATTACTGATGATTGATTCAACATCAGATTTTTTCCTGTCCTCATCTTCATCTGAAGAAGCTCTAGAAAGCTTTCGGATTCTACTTTTTGGTCGTGAAGATTGCTTAGGACTAGGACTACGTTTATTTTGGATAGTTTCAATTTCAGAATCATCAGATTTAGAAATAGATATTTTCTTTGTAGTCTTAGATTTTTCTGGGGACTTACTTCTCGAAGTTTTATTCATTCTGCTTTTAGGTCGTCGAGAAGAGTCTACTTGTATAGTAAATTTAAATTATTATTTATTTTAGTGTACAAGTCGAACTCTAATATAAAATTAAGTATATTTTATTTAATATTACTTTACCTGATTTATTGCTGATGACTGATTCATCGTCAGATTTTTTCCTATCCTCATTTTCATTTGAAGAAGACCCAGAAAGCTTGCGAATTCGACTTTTTGGTCGTGAAGATTGTTTAGGACTAGAACTACGTTTATTAATGACAGTTTCAATTTCAGAGTCATCATCAGATTTAGAAACAGACTTTTTCCTTGTAGACTTCGATTTTTCTGGGGACTTACTTCTCGAAACTTTTCTCATTCTGCTTTTAGGTCGTCGGGAAGACTCTATTTTAACAATAAATATTAAGTTAATACTTAAGTAAGAAAATTTAATATTTAACGATTAATTTTAAATTTAATTTACAAATGACAATGACTTTACCAGATTTGTTGGTGATAACTGATTCAGCATCTGATGTTTTCTTATTTTCATCTTCACTGGAAGAAACTTTAGATTGTTTTCGAATTCTACTTTTTATTCTTATAGTCTGTTTAGGGCTAGAATCACGTTTTCGGGTTATAGTTTCCACTTCGGAATCATCATCAGATTTACTAGTAGATTTTTTCCTTATCGATTTTGATTTCTCTGGAGACTTACTTCTTGAAAGTTTTCCAATTCTACTTTTAGGGCGTTGAGATGATTCTGCATTTAAAGTAAATAGTTAAGTTAATATATTAATGTTTAGTGTTTGATTTTTTAACGTTAATTTATAGTTTACCTGTTTTATGGCTGATTACTGATTCTACATCAGATTTTTTCCTATCATCTTCACTTGAAGAGGATCTAGAATGCTTGCGAATCCGACTTTTAATTCGTATAACTTGCTTAGGAGTAGGACTGCGTTTTCGAGTTATATTTTCAACTTCAGAGTCAGATTTTTTCTTAAAGTCCTCTTCGTCATCACTTTCTATCAAACCTCTCGACAATTTACCAGCTCGACTTTTCGGCCGTCCAATTGGTTCAGGACTAAGACTACGTTCACGCTTACGATTTTCATCCTCAGAATCACTAGATTCTGATTTCGAACGTTTCTTTTTGCCAGATTTTATTTTTGGTAAAGGTTTGTTTTTAGGCATTTTTGCCATTCTACTTTTTGGACGTTCAGCAGATTTTGTATCTAAAATAAGTTAATATATAAATTTTTAGTTTTATGAAAACTTAAGTATTACAAATTTAATATCATGCGTATTGTAGAAAGTACTCTCAATATTATGTATATAAATTTATAGAAATCTCATTTCATAATTACTTACCAGATCGCTTATGTTTTGAAACTGTTTCCGACTCAGATTTTTTCTCATCATCCTCGTTATCAGTGTCCAACAAACCTTTCGAAAATTTACCAATACTACTTTTTGGACGGGTATTCAATTTAGGACTAGATTTGCGATTACGAGTATAATTTTCAACTTCTGAATCTTCATCTGACTTACTTGCAACCTTAGTCTTAATTGATTTTATTGGCGATTTACTTCTTGACAGTTTACCCATTCTACTCTTAGGCCTTTGAATAAGTTCTAAAATACAATTTTTTCATGAGTTTTTAAATTTTATTTTGTAATGGAAAATAGTTGTAATATATTTTATACCGAATGCAATTAATAATATAAAGACAACTAAAGAGTAGTTCTTTAAAAAAATTAAAGAAATTAAAATCCAGAAATCAAACAAATATGTGGCAATAAAAATATATAATTAATTAAACATTATTTCATTTATTTCGGTAAAAAAGTGAAAAAAAATATAATATGTATATGCACCTTTTTTTAAGTTATGACTAGATGTTGATTCTGCATCAGATTTCTTCTTGTCACCTTCATCATCAGAATCCAATAAACCTTTCGAAAATTTACCAGCTCTACTTTTTGGACGGGTAATTTGTTTTGGACTTGAACTTCGATTACGTGTATTATTTTCCACTTCCGAATCTTCATCCGATTTACCCAGAATTTTTTCTTTGCTTTGTTTTCTTAACTTTGCTGGAGATTTACTTCTAGATGGTTTGCCTGCTTTACTTCTCGATAGTTGAGAAATTTCTAAATGAAAATTTATTTACTTTTTAGTGTAATAATAAAAAAATCACATAATATCATAAAATTAGTATTAAATACATAATAAATTTAATACTAAATGCAATTAAACAAAATATTTCTCAACAGAGTTTATATTAAGAGACAATTTACCTTTATTATCACGACTTGAAATTGATTCTGCATCAGATTTTTTCTTATTCTCATCATCACTATCCAGTGAACCTTTCAAAAATTTACCTGCTCTACTTTTTGGACGTTTTTCGATTTCTGAATTATCCTTTTCCTTAGTAGGTTTCACTAGTTTTACTGGAGATTTGCTTCTTGCTGCTGCTTTACCCATTCTACTTTGAGACCGTTTTGTTAACTCTACTGAACAAAATTTAGTGGTTTAATTATCATAATATGTCAAATTTTAAAGAAGATCAAATATTAAAAACAAACATATTTTTACCTTTTTTATTCTGGATTGTTACAGGTTCAGAATCAGATTTCTTTTGGTCATCTTCACTATCTAGTACGTCCTTAGATAATTTACTAATCCGACTTTTTGGACGTGATGATGGACTAGGACTATGATTACGTGTTAACTTCTCAACCTCAGAGTCATTATCTGATTCGATAATTTCTTTACTTTTGAATTTGGATGATTTTGATTTTGTTTGATCTTTACCCATTCTACTTTTAGGTCGTTTAAGAATTTCTACAAAAAGGACAAAGTATACAATATTTTAATAATGTTAAATAATAAAAGTAATATTAATTTTATTTAAATTCTTTAATTCATGATTTAATTCATGGATACATGGATTCATGGACTTGGAAATGAAACTAATTCATATAATTTTTTCCACTATATTACAACACAATTTTTCTTAAAGATTTGATTAAATTTCAAACTCAATATAAATTCTAGCAAAATTTTTTCTAATTTGTTATTCTTTTAACACATAATATTAATTAACTTTAATAAATTTAATACTACATTATACCATATTTAGAATAAAACATTAAAAGTAAGAATTATTTTTTATGGTGAGTAATATTTGATTTATTCAAAACTATTTTAATAAATTCTATAAGTAAAGCTATATTAAAATCTAATCTTTACCTGTGTTTGATTTTTTCTTGCGACTATCTTTATCAGTATCTTCAGATTCCTTATCTGAAATCTTGCTTGTTGCAACTTTTGATTTTAAAGTAGTTTCTTCAGATTCTGTATTTTCATCTGCAGAACCTTTAGAAATCTTTCTTATTCTACTTTTTGGTCTAGATATAGTTTCAATAGAAGCAATCTTTTTGCCTTTCTTAGCTGCTTTAAGGGGCTCAACCACTTCTTTCTGTGGTTTACTAATCTTAGTCTCTGTTACTGCTTTTTGAACTGATTTATTTGTCTTTTCTTTTTCCAGCGATTGTTCACTCAAAGTTGAATGTTTATGTCCACTACTAGATCGATCCTTTGATCTACTTTTTTTCTTCTTTTTGTTCTTATTCTTGTCACCTTTCTTTTTATTTTCATCATGATTCTCTGATTTATCAGTATCTTGTTCACTCACACTTGCTTTCTTTTCTACTTCTGCAACTTTTTCTGGTGTTTTCTCTTCTACAGCACTGAAATCTTCTTCAGAAACATTTTCCATGACTTTTTTAGTTTGTTTTACCTCGGGAGTGGTCATCAAATTTGTTAAGCTAGGTGTTGTAAAGGAACTAAAGGCAATATCAACACTCGGAGCTCCAGCCAATATCAAATTCTTCTGCACCTCATCAGTAGATAATTCTGGCGTATTTGTTAGTGAACTCTCACAAACATCATCATCCGAAGCCTCGTAATCCTTGGTACTTAACCTGTCGTATAGCTTCATCTTCTCATTCATCAAATTTATGATAGTCTGATCGATTTCGAATAACCTAGCACTGATGCTAGACTTTGTTACCAATTCTTTATTTGTCAAATTTTCAAGACCCATAACTTTGGGGACATGAACTTCGCTTTTCTGTTTGTGTTTCGTCTTTTGTTTTTTATGTATCTTGTGCAGGTTTCGGTCGGGATCGTGACTTTTGATTTGTTTCATTTCGCTGAGTAAATGCTCGACATTTTCGGACTTTTCAAGCACCACTACTGGTTTCTGGTGCAGCTCATCAATCTCTGTAACGTTGGTGTTAATTAACTGTTGAATACTTTCCTCATCCTTCGTCATCTCTTCCTCATTCTTTTGTTTAGACACTTCGTCTCCGCTCTTATCGTCATCGCCGCGAGTCAACTCGTCATTGATGCTCTTAGCTACATTGTCGCTAAGTTGTTCACTCGCATCACCGACCGGCGAAAATTCATCATTCACATGAACCGCCATCGTTGAAACTGTCACAGCGGCGGATTTTTCAACACTGGCGGCTGGCTCCCCACTCTCGACCGACCCCACTTCCGCGAGTTCGCTCGATTCCGTGGAAGGCGCTGCCGGCTCTTTATCTGTGTTTTCACTAGAGGTGACCTCAAGCGTTGTAGTTTCAACTTCAACAGTATTTTGTTTTTGTTTTGCTGCAGCCAAATTTGAGCAAGTGGTTGCCAGAGCTGTGGGCACGTCAATTCTGTTGAGCTTCTTGCTACCATCCTTAGCCACGTGAATTATTGTGATCGGTGTTGTGAGAATTCTTTCCGAGATCATCGTTGGCCGAGCTCGCGGCACGGTCGCTGCAATCGTCGGTGGAACATCTATTATGTTTTTCGTGATAAGCTCCTGAACGTCGGTAACAATGGGTTCTGACTTAGCGGCCTCATTGAGCGTTGGAACTGTCGAGCCGACCACGTGTTCTTGCGTGACTATAGCTACCGGTGTTTTGACGTCTGCATCGAGTAGTAAAAGCGATTTTTCGATTGGATCGTTGAGATTTACTGGAATTGGCTCTTCAGAAACCGAGGCGATGCTCTCCTCTGCTAACAAGTCGGGAATCTCCTCTGGTTTGGGATCGCCAAAGACTTCCAAGATGGGTTTCAGTTCCGGATCGACTTCTTTTATTGTTTCAGTTTTGTCCTCCGACTCCGTTTCTTCAATAGGTAGTGGCGACGGATTCTTTAAAATACGATCATTTTCGATCTGGGCATCTGTGGGTGATTGATCTAGGTTGATGTGAAGATTTTCGTTGTCGGAATCGGGCGAAGAAGGGCCTTCAAACTCATCCGGCTGTATAGTTTCTTCAGGTTCTGGAGAAAGTGGAGACTCTTGCACTATTATTGGCTTCTCCATTTGCGATTCTTTGGGCTCTCTTATGACTGATGGTGACAGTTGTTTTGTAAATAATTGTTCCTCATAGTGAAGATCTATTTCTAGAGCTGACGATAGGCTGTCCGTTGTTTCTTCTTTCACAGACTCTGGTTTTTGAAATTTCGCATCCTCTTTTAATAAAGTAGGTACTTTGTAATTCATTGAATCCTCAGAGTCAATATGTGGATTTGGTGAATTCGAAATGTCTTCATAAAGTGGTACACAAGGTTTCTTTAAAGGTTCCAGAACTATGTTTGTTTCAACCATGCTTCTAGCGGCAGTAACATTTTGCATTGGTAAAATGCATTCATTAGTTTTTTCTTCTAAGGAAGCACGATTTTCTAATAATCTTTTAGTTTGTTCTTCATTAAGTGATTCTTGAGCACTGTCAATGTCACTTTTCACAAATGTTTGTAGATCATTAATAAGATTCATTGTATCATTTTTGTCAATCTCTGGGATTACATGATAAGAAACTTCCTTAGAAACTGGTTCCTGTAGAGAATCTTCATCTTGAAGTAAAGTCTCTGCAACAGCTGCTTCAATAGTATCTTTCATTAGAGATGGCACTGTAATTTCTATTTGATTTTCACCTTTCTGCAGCTGTTCTTCAAGATTACTAAAATCTTGCATTCCTACGCCAGATAGAACTTTTTCAGAAACACTTTCAGATTTTGACTCTGAATTAGAAATTTCATCTATGGTTCTTAAAGATGAAACATTTGATAAATCGTTAGATTGCTCTATATACTGATCTAAACTTTCTTTTTCTTGTTCTAGACTTTTTGAAATTAGATCGTTTTCTAGTTGTTTTTCAATTATCCTTTCTTGTTCTAAATTTTCAATTACTCTTTCTTGTTCTAAATTTTCAATTACTCTTTCTTGCTCTAAATTTTCAATTACTTTTTCTTGCTCTAAATTTTCAATAATTTCTTCATTAATACTTTCATCCATAACTTTTGTGTCATCCAAATTTCCTAAACTTATCTCACTTTCTTGATTTTCTAAATTTTTAGATTCTAGTTCCTTTAACTTGTTTTCTTTTATTTTTTCTTCTTCGAGTCTTTGGATTTCCATTTCTTTAGCTAACAAATCTTTTTGTTGTTTAGCTTCTAATTCTTCATTAATTATATCGACAAAATCTTTCATAAGTGCCTCTAAATTATCAATATCAGGACTTTCAGCCCTAACATTTTTACTTCTCTTAGCTTTTCTTGATGCATTAGCAGCTTCAACCCCTGCTAGTTCTAGTTCGTCACCAGATAAACTCGAAAGTCCGCTCCTCTTAAGAGCCACAGATTGAGAGACATTATCACTGGCTTTGAAGGGACTATTGACACTAGAGGTAGATGAAGCATCCATACTTGAGGTATCACCAACTTCGAGAATCTTTGACGGAAGCTTGATAGATGAATCGTCAGGTGGATTAAACGCTGGTACGCTAATAAATGTCGCGTTTTCTACTGCTGCTGGGCCTAGCACGATTTCATTCGTTACCACATCTCGCAGAGCACTATCAATGGGGTTAATGGCTTCCATTTCAATAGGAGCACACTCGCTCGATAGTTCGATCTCATTAACGGTGAATATTTCGTTCGCCTTGAGATCATCTTCATCAACTATCGCCGCATTCTCGATAAAAGGATCTGAAAGTAGTGGCGCAATACCAATTTCAATGTATTTGTTGATCTCCTCATCCGGTACGGTGTCTGGTAAACCGTCACTCGTAAGAATCGGTTCAATTAAGATACCTGTCGTGACATCCGGGGGCACAACTACGACGATATCATTGACAACATTCATTGGTGTACTGACAACTTCCGTCTCAATGTTAGAACCATAAACAAGTTCGGATTCTTCAGTTGCCACTAAATCGATGCTCTGCACTACGTTGTTAATGTCAGGCACAATATCTATCGGTATATCAGTTTGCACTTCTTCGGAAACGGTTTTACTTTTTGCCTCTGCATTCGCAGTGTTATCGATTTTCTTTGTAGCATCTGCTTTTCCATCCTTTTCCTTTGTTTTTGGTGACTTAAGTTTTAATTCTTTACTACCCTCAGATTTAATGTTTTTGAATTTGTGACTATCGGCCTCACAAGCTTTACAAACCTTTTTCTTTTTCTTTGATTTATCTGTGGGTTTACCATCGGATCTTACTTGGGAATGGCCAGCAGCACATTTGGTTGGAATAGACTTGTCATGACCTGATGTTTCTGGAACAGGTGTGTCCGTTGTTGCTATTTCCATATCAGATTTTTTTGCGGATTTGTTTTCTTTTTCGAGTTGCTGTTGTTCAGTAGTTTCCTTAGCCTTTATTTTTTCATGAATGCTAGTACGTCTAAGTTTTATCGCAGGTTTTGTATTCACTGGCTTGGCTTCTTCGGTGTTCGGTTTTGTAGATTTAGTCGCAACATTATTCGCATTGACAATTTGCTTTGTTCCATCGTGAGGCGAATTATCGCGTTTCTTTTGTGGAATATTAAGGAGGTTTTGTGTTAGAGAAGCAGGATTATTCTCAACTCGATTTATTTTTTCTTGCTCTTTCTTTTGTCGTTCAAGCAATCTTGCCTTATAGGCCTTGATATCTAATTTCTTTGGCTTATTTGGATCAACGGGTTTTGTGTCAGTCGACGGAGTTTCCATCTTCTTCGTCTCCTTGACTTTTTTAGTAGCATCGCTTAAAACTGCAGGTAGTTTAGGAACGATATTTTCTTCACTGCTGTTTGCTTCTCCCTCGACAATGCCTTTCAGCTCAGGATCTGTTACTGAATGAAGATTTTCTTTGCACGCTTCTTCGATACTCTTCAAAATATCGTCTTCTGACAGTTTAGGCTCCTCTTTTTTATTCTCCTCTGTTGTTTTCTTACTAGTAGTCGCGGGTTCTACGTTAACAGTCGTCGGCTCTGCCGACGTTGTCACGACTGTTGCCGCAGTTGTCGTTATTTTTGTTTTCGCCGCTGTTACTGCTGCTGTCGTTGTAACTGCTGGTACTACTGTTGTTGTTGTTGTTGCTGCTGCTGTAGTTGCTGTAACAATCTTTTTAGCAACTGTTTGTACAGAACCTGCTGGTGTCGCCTTCGCTATTGCAGAAGACTTTACTGCAGTTACAGTAGTAGCAGGAGTAGTAGTCGTCACTGCTTTTGTAACAGCTGTAGCAGTAGTAACAGTAGTCGTCACTGCTTTTGTAACAATTGCAGCAGCAGTAACATTCGTTGGTACTTTTGTAACCGATGCCGAAGCTGTTTTAGCAATAGATTGAACGGCAGCTGCAGCAGTTTTCGTCGCAATTTTCACTGCTGCTTTCATAGCAGACTGAGGAGTGTTCTTCAAAACAGACTGATTTACAATCGCTGCTGGCATAACACTTGCCTTGACTTTAGCATCAATGTTAGGCTTCCGTACTATAATTTTATCGGATATTTCATGTTGTATGACTTTATCGGAAAAAGTTACCTTCCTTATGTGATATGATTCATTTTCACCCTGCGGTTTTAAGGTTTGCTTAGGTTTGAGCGGATAAGGTCTCGCTACGCCTGTATTTTTCGGGAAAGTTCGTTCATTATTTTTGAACAAAATAGTACGACCGCCTACAGCAGCTAACGTAGCCGCGACTTCAGGCTCTTCTTTAACCTCCTTTTTGATTTCATCCTCGGTAAGAAGTTGCGTTGGTAAATCCGAATCCGAATCCGAGTCACTATTCTTCGAGCGTTTTTTGTGTTTTCTACGACCTCGCTTCTTGCGCTCCTTTTTATCTTTTTTCCTACGAGAACGCTTCTTCGCCTTACGCTCTTTGTGTTTATTTTTTTCCCGCCATTTACGCTCGATTTCCGCAGCTACCTCATCTCTTATTGTTTCATTTATTGATTTTTTCTTCGCGATCTTTTCACGTTCTTTAATTACTTTAAGTAATTGGGTGACGTCCGCGGGTGTCTCGTCATCGCTCTCGCTGGATGATGAAGACGAGGATTCATCCTCGCTGTTAGATGATCCTCTGATCAAAGTCGGTTGTTCGGTGGTGCTAGTACCCTCATCATTAAAATTAAGTGCCTGCATTTTATTAAATTCATGGAAGGTGGTTTCAAGTTCACGCTCGAATTCACCTCGGTCCATAGTCTTACCGTACTTAGCATCCCATTCCTCTTTGGTCAGGTTTCTGTAAGCATCGATGTGTTCACGCTCTTTTCTCATCCAGCGTTCAACAACATCTGTTCCAAAATCTGTAGTGGCTTGGCGATGCAATGTTTTCTCAGTCGCCATTTGTGCAGCAGTCGAACCTGACTTGGCCCTCGCTATACCCGCCGAGAAGATATCGTCGAGATTAAACGTTCGGTTCTCTTGATGCGCTTCTGCCGCGGAAGCCTTGTTGTTCCGATCGATGCGACTGGCAAGCCTACCTGCGACTCCACTCGTAGGTGGCTGAGGTGAAGATGGTTTCGCAGCCTGTCTGACCTTAGCTATACCCGCGGAAAAGATATCATCAATGTCAGCCATGTTAACGATCGGCGTCATCTGCGTCTCGTTATGAACTTTGGCGTGCTCTCGCAGGATGTAGTCTTGCGTTGCTGTGTACTGAGTATACTCAGTGTCCATCTGCGTTGATGTCGAAGTCGTACGCTTCTGGGATGCTTGCGCAGCTGCAGCAGCTCTTGCCGCGGCTTGCTGCTGTAGTTTAGCCTGTTGCTGTAACTCTTTAATTTTCTTGTTGCTGTCATCACGAATGATTTTAACCGTAACTTTTCGCTTTTCCTTGTGTGGATGCTGAGGTTCAACGATAGACTTATGTTCCTTTTTTCGACGTGGCATTTCCTGGTGTATCACTGGCATCTCAGTTCTGGCTTCGTAAGCACTTGTAACCTAGGATAAAAATTCATGCTTAAAAATCATTGTACACTTAGGTTGAAAATTTGTATAAAAAATAAAAAAATGTAATGAAATTAAGAAAATATCTTAAGATAGATTGTCTATAAAATTTATAATCAAAAATTAAAATTTTAGTATAGACTTAAGGTGTTGGTAAATATCTATGTACTAGAATTTACCATCTTTAAGTTTTATTATCTACAAACAAAAATAAAACTTATTAATCAATTTTAATTAAATTAAGTTTAACCATAAATTGTAAAATTGCACGTTTGGAAAATGAATAAATAATTCAGGTTTATTAAGTAATAAGGTAATCAACTATCAAAGATTTTGCTACTTTCTGTAATTTTTATATGAACCGTTTATAATTCTATTTTTAAATTTAACATTTTTATAAAATATTTAGAAGTCAAAACCTTAACAAAAAGTTTGCTTTCTATTTATTACATTGCTTTTTTACAAGCTATCGATTTCCATATTTTCAAACTACTTCAATAATTATTGATAATATGCATTTGATCTATTTACATCAATCAATAAAACGATATGTAAAATAATAGTGTTTGTAACATTGCCCAAGCTTGATTACTACTACAAGCGATTCTGTTTTACGTCACGTTGTTGCATAATTTTGGTTAGCCCCTTTTATGCAACAATTAAATAGTTAAAGTTATTATTTATCAAAAAAGTTTTATTTTAAAGATGCAAGTTTGTACTTTTTCATGTTAATTCTTGATCAAAAATAAATATTTAAATTTAACATTTTAATAGTTTAATTTGTAATTATTTATTTAATTGCCGTAATAATAAAAAAAATAATAAAATATTTAATAATGATTTTACTTAAGTAAAAACCTTTTAAAAGAAGTTAACTTATAGACCTAAAATATTAAATAATTCATTTTTTTACAATTTTTATATCTTTTGTGCAATCAACTATTTTCTTATTAAGTTTTTTTATTCAATATTAAGTAAGTTTAATCAATATTTTTAAATCAATATTTTTTACTCGAGATTAAGGATAATCCAGAGTAAAAAAACTGCCTAATGCATTTCTCTAGCTTTATTATTTAAGAAAAGTTAAAACTATATTATGCATCAATCGCCCGTTTCTTTTCGTCACTGAAAGAAAAGACCACCTAGAAACGTTTCATTTGCATCAGAAGAAAAGCAATAATTTGAAATCGGACGCACAAAGGGAGCAAGCTCTCCAGAGCCTTCTTCAAATATACATATGAAAAAGGTAAACAAAGGCTCTCACCTAAGAGCTTGCTCTTAAAAGTAGGTACATTTATAAGCGCTCGTACATTCGAACTGATTGCAAATAGATTGATTCCTAAAAATAACGCACAGAGTGAAAGTAGTATCATTTATATGTACTAAACGAATCATCGAAAAAAAGATAGGCTTGAATTAGTGTTTAATGGCAGCGGTTGCATCGGTTCTTTTGATTTCTAATTATATTTTCAATCATATAAATTCAGCACGTCCAGCTCAAAATTAAGAATTTGCGTTTGCAAAAAGTTTATTATATTTTAAAAAATTATCAAGTTAAAATTTTTTTTTTTTACGTCATCGGTTAGACTTTACATATCGATTTAAAACATTTTTTTTCAGCTAGTATAAAGACAAAGTAGATAATAAAATAAAAAGAAAAATTTTTAGAATAATCAAAAATCAAAATATTTTTTTTTAAATTAGTTTTTTAAAGTAATGTTAACAAAATAGGAAGAAAGTAAAAATATAATATAAAATTAAATAAAATTTACTTGCTAAACTTCAAAATATAATAATTACCCGAACATAAAAGTATTGCACCTTCACAAAATTAAGACTTAAACAATTTCTTAGTTTATTTAATCCATATTAATTATTATGATGAAAAAAAGAAATGGTTGAAAAAAAAAACAAGGTGCCCAATTGTATGTTGTCTTAATTTGTTTAAAAATTCATTAAGCTACATAATGCAAATACTTATGACAATTTATATTTTTATTAATTTTGTGCAAAAATCTATGAATGTGCATCTATAAAATATTTAAAATAAAAAACTTTAGAGCCGAACTTATTAAAATGGTACTATACCTATCCTTTATTCATAATATAGAATTATGATTAAATTTGATTGTGCATAATTGTTTGTTATTATCTTTCTTTATTTTTTTTACTTATTTTTTATGAATTAAATACTCTGAAGTTTACAAACATGATTTCATTTAAATTCATTGTTATATTTCAATTAGACAACGAAGTAGAGTAAGCAATAAGCATAAATATAAATTATAGAACTTATTACAAACCTCAGTTTGCAATCCGGTGATTCCAAGATCCGCTAGGCTAACTGGTTCAGCCATCAGCACCTGTTGTCCGGCAATAGGCGCTGGAACACCGGTTATGGCCGATGTCGACGGTGCAGCTTCGAACTGCAATGGGTCAAGCATCAGAACTTCGTTCAAATGGTGTATAAACTCCGTGGGTAAATTCGCTATGTCGACTGTAGCATTCGGATCTAGCATGGCATTGAGCTGATTCATAAACTCCTCGCGATCATACTCCTTTATTCTCTCATCCTCGCTCATACGTATTTCCTGATTAATGGAACTTTTCTTCTCCTTAACCAGATGGTTCATGGCTATGTCGTATTTTCTAAGACTGGCATGATTCAACATATTACGAATTTCATTTTTACTCATTTTTAGGAACCTGGTGAGAACGCGATCCTTCCAGGAAGTTTCTTGAGCGATCACCTCCTTCCTGGGCCTCTTTTCTTTAACTTTGCGAGTCTCGGCGTGAATAGTATCAATCGGCTGCTGAATGCTAGAAGCAACAGCACTTAGTAGGGGTACTGTTGCAGCTAATGGTACCGCGCTACCCGCAACTAGTGGGACTGCGCCGCTTGTCAGTGGCATTGTTCCCAAAGGCAGTGTCGATGTAGTCAGAGGAAGTACCGCAGTAGTTAGAGGTAGTGCAGTTGTAGAAAGAGGTAGCGAACTTGTGACCAGAGGTAGTGCGCTCGTGGCCAGAGGCAAAGAACTTGTAACCAGAGGTAGCGTA
The DNA here is from genome assembly GCA_900480035.1 of Eupelmus urozonus. Classification (NCBI taxonomy): domain Eukaryota; kingdom Metazoa; phylum Arthropoda; class Insecta; order Hymenoptera; family Eupelmidae; genus Eupelmus; species Eupelmus urozonus. The sequence continues at coordinate 22,732 of UELX01001818.1, forward strand.
CTCGTAGTCAAAGGTAGCGTATTTGTGGTTAGAGGTAGTGTCGTTGTAGCAAGAGGTAATGAAGTCGTAACATTCGCAGCAACCTTGGCTAGAGTTTCGGTGTTAAGATTGAGAAGCTGTGTGTGTCTCATAAGATCCTCGGTCGTATGCTTGTCCATGAGTATTTGCTGTGAGATTTTAAGTATGTCCATGCCGGGTAATAATTGTGCCGCCTGTTCTAAAGTAGATTTCTCAATATTGATTCCTGTCGAAGAGCTGGTCATCGTCGTGGTCGTAGACGTAGACATCATCGACGCCGATAATACCTGCATACTTGGATTAGAGTCGGTTGATTGTAGCACAGGTGGCGAAATTGGTTTGGGCACTACTGTGCTAGAAACGACGGCAGCAGCAGCGGCTAGCAGAGCTGGATCCACAACCACTGGTGCAGCTACAGTACTAGCTACCGGAACGACCGTCGGAGCAGCTACTGGAGCAATCACTGGCACAGCGACTGGAGCAGCAACGGGTGCAGCTACGGGTGCAGCTACCGGCGCAGCTATAGGTGCAACTACGGGTGCAGCTGCAGGAGTTGCCACGGGTGCAGCCACAGGAGCTACTGAAGTTTCAACGGTAGAGTCTGGTCGAGGTGATCCATCTGGTTTGTCATCGCTCATACTCATTAGCTGCTTGGCGAATTCCATTGCCTCTTGCATCTCCTCCAAGCCGTCCTCGTCAAAACTCATCGATGCAGCAGGCGTCGTTCCTCCGAGACTGCCAACCGAAAAAGAAGGCGGTATTATTGGTTCGGCTTTGGGAATAGGCGGCACCGGAAGCGGCGCCGGACGAGAGATGGGCGCGGGCATTGGCACCGTTGGGAAGCTCATCTGCACCGGTGGCATGTAGGCCGGGAAGGTCGGCATCATCACCGGCGGAGGAGGCATCGTTGTCGTACTAGAACTACTAAGCATCAGCGCCGATCGTTCGGTCATCGACAATCGCGGATCGAAGATTGGTGGAGGCTGCCTGACTTCATCTGGCTCTGTCGTGGAGAGCTTTAAAGGTTTTCGCGGATCGAAAGCTGGTGGTGGCTGAAGTTGACTGGATTCGACCTCGGGTTTATCGGAGTCGGATGACTTCTTCGACTTTGTGCTTGGCGGTGGTTTGGAGAAGTCTGCTGGCAAATCTGTGGAAAATTTTTTTGACTTATGAAATTCTCATTATTCATGTCAATAGATAGAGAATCTCGAAAAAATAATATTAGATTTTTGTCAGATTTATAATCATAATAATTAATAATTTAAAATTTTAGAGCACGCTGAAATTTATGTTGACAATTCCACTATAATTATGTTATACGTGTTACATTACACAGCTGTAATAATTCACTTTTTATTTTTTTAAGTTTAATTAATTTTTATTTTTATTTCTTAGATGTAAAAATATATCACATATTGTAGTAAACAAAGAATTACAAAATGTTGTGTGTATTTTAATTTTCCTATCAAATGTTTATAAACATTGTGCAATGATTTAAAATTTAAAAATAATTTTAGATTTTTAAAATATTAACAAATTTAATACAGTATAAAATAAAAATAATTAACTATTCTTTGTAGTACCTACTAGAATATTTTTTTATATAACATTATAAACTACTTAAAAGTTTTGTCATTATGTAAGTAAATAAATAGAATCCTAGCGACATTTTAACTCACAGTATAATCACAGTATAATATTTATTTATTTATTTATTATATTTTTTAAAATATATATATGAAAATTATTACTTATTTTAATTCATTTTTAATATAATATACTCAGAAAGAAATATAATTGATATGTGAGATAAAAAATCTAGTGAAGCATATGATGTAAAAGTATTGATTCTCTGAAACACTTATTTAAAAATTACAAAATTCAATAACTCAATGAAAAAACATACCCATCTTAACCTTTACCCTAAGATAGTCTTAAACCTGCAAATCTAAAGCTTAATTAAAAAGCAAAATAAGATAAAAATAATATTTCGTACCATCAAGCCAAGGAGAAGATAGTTTAGGTGTATAGCCTAGAGTTGAGGTGAACTTGCTTATGTCCGCCGAGGGTGGTGGACACATGACTGGCGCCGTCGTCGAAGGCGTCGTACTCGTTGTGCTGATGGCTCCCTTAAAAGAAGGCGCATCAGAACTCGGCTCCGACTTGGTCGACTTTGCCGATTTGGCTGAAGATTTTGACGGCGAAGGCTCGTCCTTATCTTTGGACGAGTGCTGCGACTCGTCGTCTGCTGATGCAGGATCACAGATATTTGCTCCGTCCACAGAATCTTGCGACTGATCAGCACTAGCTGCTTGCAGGATCTGCATGACATTTTCAAAGTCGATGGGTTCCTCCAGAGGTGCTACCTGCTGTTCTGAACACATGGGCACTTCTTCGACGTGTGCCACTGTGTGCTGATTGCCATAGTCATCACTAAGTAGATCGTGTGGCATTCCAAAATCGTCCATTTCTGGATCGCCAACACTGTCCACTATCAAATGTTCTTCATTAAAGGCTACATTAGAGGGCTCTAACGAGAACTCATTAAAGTCTATTTTATTTGCAGAGTCAGATTCCGTTCTGCGACCAATGTCCTTAAAGTCATCTAACGTTAGTTTTAATTCTGGAGGCTCATGCCTCAATTCTGGTATTCCAGAATTCACACCCAAGTTGTCCTCTGTGCTAGCGACAGACTGGCTAGGTACTTCACTAGTACTCGAAGGAACCGTTCCTGCTCCCAGATCCTTCTCCCAAAAATTCACTTTTTCCTCTTCAGTAATGGCGGACAGAGATTTTTTCAGCTTGGCTGCTGTCTCTGTTATCTTTTGTTGACGTTCCTCCTCAGATCCAAGGAGTGGTTCCTGAGGCTTTTCTCGTGGTGGAGGTGACAGGCTGGGACTACGATCGGGACTGGAACGCCTGGGGTAAGGCAGTGGCCTACCAGGGCCTGGATAGCGCAAGTTTGACCCCCTTGAATTGTAACCTCTCCCTCTATAGTTCTGATAGGGTCTGTCATTTCTATCCTGCCTGTCATACCTACCATCTCTATCAGGCCTATCCCTGTCCCTGTCACGCTCCCTGTCTCTGTCCCTGTCCCTGTCTCGATCTCTGTCTCTGTCCCTGTCCCTGTCCGACCTGTCTGAACGATCAGACAGGCGGTCCTGGGACCTGTCGGACTGTCGATCATTGGAGGAAGTCCTGTCCCACTCGGACTGGAAGGACTGTGGCCTGTTGGGATACTTCTGGTAAGGTTGCTGTTGCTGGTTCCGGTTGTTCTGCCTCCATGGCTGGTAGTTCCTGTTGTTGGGAGGCCTGTCGCTGTCCCAGTTGTCATGAGGCCCACCGGACCTGCTGCTGCCGCCCCTGCGCTGCTGGCTCTGCTGTTTCAAATTGGGATGAGGAGGGAAGCGGCCTCCGCCGAATCCATTGGAGGTCGGCCGCGTGCGTTGTCCAAAGCCCCGACCGCGGTAGCCGCCGCCACTCATCACACACCGGGTTCTCGTTGACCGGGCGGCCCAACGATGCCAGTTCGGTTCTACTCTCGCTCAAACGTACACGCGATCCTCCCTGCGTGCGCTTCGCCCTTAGCGAGCCCCCAGCGCTTACGGCATGCTGCGTCTTTTTCTCCTCTGCTGCAGGCTTTTTTCCTTATTCGGCTCTCGCTGTTGCCGCTGCTGTCGCGATCGCTAATTGATGCTGCTGCTGCTGCTGCAGCTGCTCCTCTCGGGGGCTCACCTGTCACAGAACAGCAGCGCGGCCGCCCGCGAGCCTCGTCCTGAGCATTCTCCTCCCGAAGCTCGCCTCGAAGAGCAGAGTACTGCGAAAACAAAACAAACGTGCAGGAGACGTTAGATAGCGATCGGTCATACACCTCCTGCGCGGCTGGCCGCAACTATGTAGGAGCTAGTGTGTGCGTGCGAACTCACGTTCTGACGCCACACACACGTACAACACAATAGCTCGCTGTCGCTTGCGCGCGCGCGCGCGCGAGCTCACGGAATCGAAGAAAAATTTCGTATACACGAGAGAGAGAGAGAGCAAGTAGATATATAGCTACGGCGAGACGGAGCTCCGGCCCGAGTGCTGGTACTTTTACCGACAAATATCGCGCCGTCCTTTCTAGCAGGTTAAACGCGCGGAATCCGCTCGCTCCGACTTTACACTCAACGACACAGCCAACAGTGCGTAATCGTATTTTTAGCCTCCTGTCTCTTTCTTCCTCGCTCTCTCGCTCTCGCGCAAGCACACGCACACTCTGCATATATACTTACTTACTCGCCGAGTACGAGTATGTCTCTACTGCTTGCTCTTTCTCTCCTCTTCTTTCTCTCTATCTTTCTCACTCGCTCATTCTCTCTCTCTCTCACTCTCGCTCTCGCGTTCTATTATATACACAACCTCGCGCGCGCACGCCGCGCGATGCGCGTCAATATATACATGCACGAGGAGCGGAACCCGCAGAGATGCAAATGAAAGCGAGTCGCGAATCAAGACTCCCGGAGTACGTACCTCTCTTACGCGAATAATGAATCCGGGCAAGCAGCGTGTCTTTCCAAGTGCGACTGGCAATGCGCGCGTGCAGGCCAGACTACTAGCTCGACGACGATCCTAACCTCAAAAGTGTTAGTCTGCCCTCCAGGGGCGCTAGCGCGCGTGCACGCTGCTGCTGCTTCTTCTTCTTCTTCTTCCCTCTCTCTTGGCCGCTTCTGCGTGCTAGCCGTGCACGATACCCGGAGTAAGCGGGCCTCTCGTTTTCCCGAAGCCCAAGGTGCACTGGGTAACTTCAGCGCCGAAGTTCTACCCTTCGAGAGATCACTAAACACTGTATATGTATAGGTTGGCTTATAACCTATATCTCGCGGCGCAGGAGTCACTCGCGCGCGCGCGCGACTTGCTCCGAAACGTGTTGTAGCAGCGGACTCGCTCCGGAAGATGTAGAAAAGCCTAGGAGAGCTTCTCCAAGATGAGGATGAGCTGAGAGTCTGCTCTCTCCCCCACCTTGCTCTGTGCGCGGCGCGGCTCCGGTTTACTCGCTTCTCACGCGCGCGTGTAGACCACTCGCACACTACTGGAGAGAGCTAGCGAGAGCGGCAGGGATCCGCCGCCGCCGCCGCCGCCGCCGCCGTCGAGTCGGTGGTCGTTCCTTTTTTTTTCCTCTGCCCGCGCGCTCGCGCGCCTATGTATATATACGTACACTCGTCTCCGAGTCTTTCGTCTCTCTGTGTGCGTGTATTATTATTGTCGCGAGGCGAACGTTAAATGAGGCTCCAAGCTCGCGTTGACGAGCGTTGGTTGATGGCTAAGCGATCGCCTCGTTCGACGAGCTACCTCGCCGGCGGATCGATTTTTACGTTGGCAACGTACTACCGGAGGAGCGTGCGGCCGCGTGCTTTTTCTCTCTCCTCACATCGCACCGATAGCCATCGCCATGTTGCTGATATTACTTGCTGCTCTTTCTCTCTCTCTTTTCCCCCCCTCTCTACTCGCTCTCTAGCCAGACAGTCGGTCTGCTCAGTGCCCTCTATATACACAGCGCTCGGTCCCTTCTTTTTTTCGCCTGCTCGAATTTTCAGCACTGTTGTACTCGGTATACTCCGGGCATTTTTATATACAAGTATATATCGGGCCCTACGCCGCTGAGCGCCTATCCGATTCTCTCCGTCGCTCCCGTATATATTATATTGCCTTGCTTCTCTCTCGCACTCGGCGCACAACGTTGCCGTTTTCCCGGGTATAGGGAGAGAGAGAGAGAGAACCCGCGCACGCTTAAGACCCTTTCACGCTCTTAAAACCAGCAGTCCTTGCTTTTCCTCGGCTCTGAAAGATCGGCGCGCCGACCGCAGAGAGAAAGAACTCGTATATACATACAGCGCCTGGCCAGCTCGTGTGTATACACTTACGAGCCGTTTGCGTTACGTAAAACAGCCGGCCCGATCACGCGACGCCGCTGCCTAGAGTAGCTGGTACATTGTAACTAGAGGTTGATAACTGCTTATAGACGGCCGCGCGCGTAATCGGGGCCGCCTAGCTCCCTGAGTGTCTCTCTACGATCTTTATGTAATAATAATCTCGTCTTTTTTCTCTATCTCTCTCCGGCGGGCTCGCTCTCTCTCTCTCTTTGTGCACGGCCACGCGAAATCCGAGCGCGCGACTTCCTCTTTTTCGACCGGAGCTCTCTCGCCGCCTCGCTTTTCTTTTCTATATATTCTCGGCTTACGCAGAGTGCCGCCCTATTGTTTGCCGGCCTCCGCGAGAGCTAGCTCGCTGGGAGAGCTTAGCCAACGTCGCGCAACGTTGCGCCCAGTGTTTGCATGTATATATACACACACGCTAGAGACGGAGAAAGCGAGATATAGCTTCACTGTCCCTTTCTTTATCGCGCTGTGTGTAGAGTAGGCGCGAAAGTGAAGTAGTAGTACGAGGCTGCGCGCATCACTGGCCGCTGAAGGTTTCTCCGGAATTTTCGTCTCCGTTGATGTGTGTTTTTTATTTATAAAGGTATATACGTGGGTAGGGCCGCGACGACAAGTGTGACCTTCGGCAGAGTCACTTTCGGCAGCGCTGAAGGTTGGATTATAAAAAGGTCCGCCGCGGGCCTAGAGGAGGGGAGCGCCAGACTTATGTCATTATGGATTCTGTCAGCCTATACTCTTGGGAATTCGAAATCGACACACTCTCGCTTAGTCATACACATACAGCTCGGCCGATTAATTTCGGAGCAACGGTTCTCTTGGCTATATCCACAGCGGCGCTGCACACTATCCCGTTTGCTCCGAAAAATGTAGGATCCAGCCGGCAGGCGCGGCTCTGGCTGCTCATGAATATGCATCTCTCCCGCGACATATGCAGCTCCCGCTCCCGGCAATCCAGTTCCCTTCTCCAATCAATGAGTGCCGAGCGCGCGTAAAAAACAGCTGAGACTCGCGCGGCGCGCGCTACGCTGTGCTCCGAAATTTTGAAAATTCCCGCGCGCGAAATTTCACATGCGCGCGCGTGAAATGTTAGGTTATATTATACCTAGTCTGGATGGAGGTAAAAAAAGCTGGGGGTTTCTGCGGTCGCGGGATAAGAGAGGGCGGCAGCGTCCCTTTCTGCGTGTGTATTTCGCTTTCTCGCGCGCGGATGGTCAATTCCTGGCGCTCCAGGCGCTTTGTTTGCCTTTTCCTGCTCTCTCGTCGCGGGCAGAGCTGCAAGCAGCTTATCGCGCATGTCGCGATTTTCCCCGGCGAGACGGCGCCGCCGCCGGCGGCTCTCTCGAGGGGGACGCGCGCCGCCTGGAAAATTGCCGGAGCCCCGGCGAGGCGAGGCGCTGTGGATGAGGATCGCTCTGTTTTTATGGGGGCATATCGTAAATTACGATGTTGCCTGGAGGAAGAATGAGTGTATACGGCTTTGTTAGATGTTACAGGGTTTTTTAAAATTCAATATGAATTATGGGATTTTGTGCAGGACATGTTGCTATGTTGTATGGAGTGTGGGATTGTAATACGTACAAAAATTATATGTATATATGAATAATGAAAATATTTATTGATAAATAAACTATTTCTCGTATTGCTCAATTGAAAACCGATGGTATCTGGCCTTAAATCGTTGTACAATTGCAGAATCTTGAGTCTAATTAACTATCTCTTTAATTAGTACTTGTCATTGTTTATGAGATTTCAATTATATCAATGTGAGATAAATTATCTCAGATAATTAGCTGCATTATAAATATAAGTAAATATTCGTATGTAGTATTTACATTTTTAAACGCCAAAATCATTTTTAAGTAGTAATAGTGTAACAATATTATTACAATATTACTAAAATATTGTTGCGATATTGTTATAACATTGGCACAATGTTGCTACAATATTGATGCAATATAGATATACATATATATGCTAAAACATTTGTGCCAATTTATTACAATCTTCCTACAAAATCATTGCATTATTTTATCAGTAATTTAACAATATTATTATAGTATCTGTGTTATTTTTACTTTCAGATTTTACATTTTTGAGTTTATAGTGTGCATCTTTGATTTCACTGAAAAAGAATAAAATTCATTTTGGAGTAATAAACTTTGTTGACAAATCGTCATTGTATTAATTATTTTTCTTGCACTTCTTTGACAATCACTTGACTATATCGATAAAAAAATATATTATTAATAATAAATAATCATACTTCACTTTAAATTCACAATAATTTAATAATACAAAATATTTGTAAAGTTAAACTACCCGCCATGCAAATTCTTGAAAAAAAAAGATACTTTTCATACATTTTAGTAATTAGATTAAAAATATAAATTAATAATTCATCTGAGAATCAAATTATCTCACGTTATCAATCCCGCGCAATGCCATGCTCACTCATTCAAATTCAAACTCTCGATAAAAAAGCGGGAAACCCAACCATCAGCACCCAGTCCCTACCCCCAACCAAAAAACCGTTAAAAAACCCCCCTCGAACAACCCAAAGCCAGCTGCCCTTTCTTCAACCCTCCCCCTGCGTGCATTGCCCCCAAGCTGCACCCGTCCCTTTAAACTCCAAAAAATCTGCCCATACACTTCCGGCCTCGCTTCGCTCTCCTCGATACATCAAACCACACACTTGCACGAATCGACTGCAATCGCTCGCACTCGACGCTCTCGCGCATGTGCTCCGAAAAGTCGAATCCCCCCTACGGACTTCCGGAGCGCGCGGAGGAAAAAAACGATCCACAGAGGAGGGGGGATAGCTAGAAAGAGACAGAGCTAGCCTTGTATACGTCGTCGTCTGCGTCGTCGGCTCGTCCATAACCTGCTCTCGTCTATATAGCGCACGTGCCCGCTCAGCCGTACACGCAAGTCAGGCCGTTATATAGCATCCAGCATATATAGGTACCATAGTGGCGCATAGTCCGTCCTTGTCCCTCTGCGGCTCGAGAGCCAAGCTAGTCAAGATATACACTCGCTTCGCGCGCGCGGCTATCTCTCGCGAGAGCGAGAAAGAGAGAGAGGGGGGAGTAGCCACGGTGAGACATATACACGCAGAGAGAGAGAGAGCGAGAGCGCTCGCTTGAATATCGCTCGTCGCGCGCGCTGCTGTCTCTCAGTGTGTACACCAGCCGACGACACACAACATTCGCATCAGGCGCAGATATACAATAAACGCACGCCGGGCAGCGCGCAGTCGGTCGCTTGTGCAGCACAAGCCAGATAGATAGAGAGTTTTTCTCGAGAGAAGAGAGAGTGGTGCCGTGACGAGTGCTTCTGTGAGGCCGTTACCACGTCCTGGGCGCGCCGCGCGAGTGTAGTATCATAGCCTGCCTGTCCCCAGTGCAACGTCTTCGCGCGCACACCTGCTTTCACCTGTGTGTGTGTGACCTGGCACAGAGGAGCCCGAGTGTGTCGACGTCGGCGATCCGCGGAGAGCTGTATACAAAGGTAACCAGGTACGCGCGTGTAACGACAGGGCCGCTCTCTCTCGTCTGTATATAGCTTGTGGAGAGAGCATATAGATAAAAGAGTAGCTGCGCGAGCGGTGGGCTGCAGTGGGTGGGAAAGATGGTGGACGGTGCCTCACGTTGCAGCTAATCTATCGATTTTCCTTTCTCGCTCGCGCGCGCTTGCTCGCCTTTCCCTCTCTCTCTCTCTCTATCTCGCTCTCCATATCTATACATCCTACATACGCGCTCCATTTCGCTCTACTTCACCTCACGGCTTCCTCGTTCCTTACTTTTTTTCATTCATCGCGACGAAAAGCTGCGGGTGACATTGACGCTTGCGTGCGCGCTCGCTCGCGGGCGGCGGCGAACGGTAAACACACCGAGAAAGAGAGAGAGAGAGAGAGGGAATATACATAGATACGGTAGCGCTCGAGCGCAAGGGGCAAGGCTAGCAGCTCGCGCTCTACTCGCGGGTGCTGCTGTAAACTCGGCGGGTAAAAATCGTCACCGGGGATTAGTCGGCTTGCGCGCAGGTGGCTTTTTTTGGGGAGTGACATGACTCGAGCACGTGCGCGGTTATAAATGCTAGCTGATATCGCTCCGTATTGTTTCCAAGGAGCGAGACACTTAGTCAACAATGTATTTCTAGGCTCTTGCGTCAGACCGGTGGGATGCAAAAAAGATTGGCATTGAAAATCCCGTCGCGAATCGAGTGGAAGGATACCTTAGAACTCCGCGAAGATCTGTCCGTTGAATAATTGTCGAAACGCTTCGAGTGCACGCTGGGGGGTACGTATACGCCTACTTACAGCCGAGTGCGAAATTGAGGTTGTGCATTGTTTGACCGAGCCGCTTTTGTGGAGGGAAAAAGATAATGAGCGCGCGAGCGCTCGTAAAACGCCGAAGTAACGGCTCCTTGCGACGTTTACGATGTTGATTTTTCTTTTTCTCGGTGCTATCGCGCTGCTGTCAACTGATTTTAGATAAATACAACTCGAACGAATATACACGTTTCTTCGAGGAGATTCAGGCACGCGAAATTCAGGTTCGCTCGAAACTATCGTGGAGCACGCAGCTGTCGTGAAATTATTTTTAAAAAAGTAATGAAGCCAGTTGTGTAGGTTATCGGTGGCGGCAAATTCGTGCAGATACTGGATACGGGAGATAGGAACGTCCCAACTTGCTGTTGGTAGGGAAGGAATTTTGCGAGAAGAGGGATTAATTATATTTTCGGTGCTGGAGCTTCTGGGATGAGTTGGAATGGAAATCTAAGCGCGATGATAGCTTTTTAATATAAATATTGACAATTGTACGGGAATGATAAGATAAGGAGGCGCCTGGTGTAATTTGTATTACTCAATTAAGAAAACACGATTTACATTGTCGTATGACCTTCTTAAATGTGTCTTTTTCTATTTATAAATTATTTTAAAAGCATTATCTTAAATATTAATTATGTTTTGCATTGATAATATTTGAAACTTGTGCATGAATAAACAATATTCTTTATCGAGAATTCTTTACGAAAGTAAGTACGTATTTAAATTCGCAGCTCAATTAATTGCTCATAAACATTAAAATTATATACGAAACACTCAATTATAGTGTGGTTTATATTTAAATTAGCGATGAAAGTTTAAGATGCGAATAAACTTAAAGTTGTACTACCTGTGCACAATAGAATTAATCTAAAATCCGAGGTAATCAATAATATTTATGAAGCATTAATGCAGTAAATACATTAACTTTAAAGAAACGGTTTTCTATATCTACATGTGATTAAGTATTAATAATTTACATAATTTAACTTATAAACATCTCAAAGGATTTACATCGCCTTAACGTAATTAAACAGATTACCGTAATAAAATAAAGAGTGTCATATAATCAACTCTACTTCCGGCTGGTGTTTGCTTTTGTTCTTTGCACCTATTTTTTTTAAAACGTACAATTACATGAAGAACGGTAATCATTGCATATTCCGGAGAATCGTTTTCGTTACAGCATGCAAATGAGTCAGGTAGAGCACCATCATCAGAATTCCGATACAGATTGTTCACATCTAAAAATAAATACAATAATTCTGCGAAAATTAGCGTGAATCGATGTGGTCAGCCGCACAAAGCGAGCGACCGTATAATCTGTTTGCGGATAAACATGCATTTTACGCACCTGCGAATTATTTATTACAATATTTAGGTCGTTACGCGTGCTTCGTAATAAATAAAAAACGATTTTTAAATAAAGGAATATAGAGATTTTTATAAAATATTTGTGCTGATGATATTTTAATTCTTGCGTGAGTCTAATGTTAACTACACATTGATGCTAACGTGAGTCATTTTATTGGTGAAACGGTGAGAACTTTTGAATTTTGAAGGCTTCGTGGTGTTATTGAAGACTTTATATTTCATAAAGTTAACATTCTGTTTAACAGTTGAATATTTTATTAAATCAATTATAAGTTCTAATCAACTTAATACAAATAACATTCAACTATTAACTCTATTCAAATCAATGGACGGTATAGTTAGCTTTCAGGAACTATACCTTCATTAACTACAAGAACATTCCATACAAAGTTTGAAACAGTAACATTATAAAATTATACATTTATGAAAAAATCTTTGAATTTTTTATAATATTTTTATAAACATATTTGTGATAATGCAATATATTAAACAAGCATAATGCATAATTGAACTAAATGAATATATTTATACATAAATAATGTATAATTTAATGCTGATTATAATTTTTTTTTTTTATAATTTTTGTTAAAACAATTATCATTAATTTAAATTATTTCATCTTTTTCATTATAATAATATAATATAAAAAATAACTTTTTTAAATATAAATTAATTTTTAACTGTTTCTATCCATTTAAAAAAAATCAAATTATTATACTATTTTTGGAGAACTTATGAAGCGTCTCTTAGAAATTCCATAAAGTAGTCCTACTGATCATTGATAGCTGATACTGAGTAAGTCCACTTGAAGACAATTGTTGTCCATATTTTTCGATTTTTTTAAAATTTAATATACTATTGTTTTGTTATTATTTATATGAAGTGAATAATGGGAGTTTAGAAATAGGATAAGTTTACTCCTGATCCATTTCTCGATTTTTTAGTTTAACTCCTGCATTTAACTAGTTTGCAACAAGAAAAAAGATCTTAAAGTTATAATCACGATTATATTTGTATTTAGTGCCTTAGCTAAGTGTTCAATTTCAACTCGACTATTTTAGACATCCTAAATCTTTAAACATTAACCATTAATGAAAATATAAAAAATGGACTTGAATATTTATCTTGGAAAGCCATTGTAATATTTAATCATACAGAAAACGAGTGAAAATCTAATACTCAACTGATTGATTATACTAAATACGAACATAACCATGGTATAAATAACCATAACTTTAAGATGTATTTTTCTCTTGAACTAATCTAGTAAACGTAGGAGCTAAACAAAAAACTGGATCAGGTATTGGCATCCTTCTTTTCACCATATAATATTCATTTTATTTAATTGCAAAAACGTGCTTTTTTTTAATTATTCAATAATTTAATTTTCGTATATCTATTATATTTTGTCTGTGACTTTCTAGTATAGCTAAATAAGTTAATTTTTCATGATTACGTGAATTTAACGGTTTTGTATTCAGACTTATAGCTAACATTAAAAAACGAGTTCAAATATAATAAATTCAACAAACTAGGTACTACCAACTTTCAATAACGTTTCGGCCATCTTTGTAACAATCGCTATATCCCTCTTCAGGTTTTAAATAGATTAAAGATATAAAACTTAAAAACTAATACAAAAGGCGTCTCTAGTTACCAAGATAACAGTTCGTATTATTGTTATATCCAATGTTGATATTTTAAATGTTGAATTGTAACTCTTCACTGTCTATAGAATAATTTTTACGATTATGAATCAAATATAATACTTGATTTATTTAATATACATATGGATAAATAAAACTGTTTTATTTATAAAGTACAGTGAACTCACTAGAAAAGGAACTATTAGTATGTAAGTCTAAGAATGGATTTGCATATACTTACAGATTTACATACTTGTTACAAGTGCGATATCTTTAATAAATAACAACTTACCAATGACTATGAATCTTGTACGAAAAAGGGGCCTTCAAGTACCCCAAAAACAGTCTAAATCAATTTTCATGAAATGGACTTAACCAATTACGTCTGTAAGCCACAGAATTATTCATAAATAAATCTCTCTGCTGCTTCACAAAGTCAAACCCAATATAAAAAATATACCTTCTCAACTGGTAAACAACTTTTTCTCCAGCTTAAATCACAAAGCTTCCGAAAACTCGATAACCATTTTTTTTTTAAATCACTAAGCCCCCAACCTTGACACTGCCATCACGTCGTTTTAAAGCGCCCATCAGTCAGCCGAAGCATCCTTTAATCACTCATATCTTTCCATCTATCTCCTGACAAATCACCGCGTCGCATCCTTCTGAATTTTCCCTAATAATGACAAGCCTCCTCCCACCCTCCCCATCTCAAAAAAGCTTTTCCGCCTCATCGCGAAAAAAGAACCCTTAACTAACCGCGCACGCGAAACTCACTCGCGTCCTCGATCAATCTCCCTTTGTGTGTCCTCCAGCGCGAATTAATGGCCGTGCGCATCTCTCCGAAGAATTATAGCTCACTCTCTTTCCCTCTCTTTCTCTCTCTTTATCCTTTTCTTTTCTTCCGAGTAAAGTGAAAAAGCTTAGGGTGACCGTTACCTTATCTCCCGAGCGGCGCTCGCATATTTTAGTCGTTTCTGAAGACGGGCTATTTGCATTTTTTCTTCCTGCGCCTGGCTCTCGAGTAGGCAGGGGTGGTTCGAGGCGATTGACTTCGCCGGGGTGAGGTTGACGGGAGGTCGATTCTTTCCGGCGCGCGGCTTATATTGGAAAACTTTTTTCGACGGAGGGCTGCTCTCTCGCGCGATCGGGAAAGTTTGCCGGGGGCCGTGTCGATGATTTGTTTATTGAATTCGGAGAGTCACGGTGTTTGAGTGCGCTTGTATATAAGCTTTTGAGATTCAGCGGGGATTGGAAAGTACATAATAAGATGCGGTGCGTTGTTTGCTTGTTTGCCCGCTGCTGTTCGAGCCGTTTAACTTGGTTAAATTTCTTTAAAGTTGTTTATGTACTGCGAGCGTTTTTAAACAGTTTGAGGAAATTTGAAAAAAGAAATTGTTTTTAAAACTTCTATTATAATTGTAAAGTTATGGAATACACTTTTTTCGGAGTCAGAAATGAGATAAATTAGAGTAACCTTGTGTTTTTATTAGATACGTAAATTATTCTCGACGGTGGATACTGATAGTGCTGTCAATAATTTTATACAAATGTGACTTTTAGATAAGCAAAATTTGATACCTAAAATAGTTACACAAACTAGCTTTTGTCAAAAGCTATTTAAATAATTTTAATTGCTGATTTAATGCATTTTTATTAATACAATTAGAATAACATCAATTTTTAACATTTCTTATTCAAAATGTCCTAAACAATTAAATTATTGAAAAATTAATAAAAATTTAGTAAGAATGTAAAGATGATAAAAAATCTTTTTATTAAATTTGTAAAAATAAAATTAATTAATTACTTTATTATATGACTTTAAAAATATGATGAAATTATTACTTTATTTTAGTTTTACTTTTTTTAAACGAAGTTTTGAATTCAAATACTTATGGAATCATATAAAATTTGAAATTAAAAAGAATACACTTATTTTACTTGTTTATAAATTACTTAACTTAAATTGAAGTATAAAATATTTGTACAGTCTATACCCTGGTAGAAACTTAACGATAAATTAGCTAATTTACTGTCAATTTGTCAAAATTAACGGTAAATTAGCTAGATTACCGTTAAGCTTCT
>UELX01001819.1:0-38082 GCA_900480035.1 Eupelmus urozonus
AGCTGTAATGACGTATTTATATAGAAGCGGGTCGAGCGCGAAAGTAATCGGAGTTCTCTCTCTCTCTCTCTCTCTCTCTCTCTCTCTCGGCTTCGCGCTCAAAGTGGGAGAAAGGCCCGGGCGGCGCGCAAGGTGTAATGAGGTTGTGGATCGATTGTCAGAGATAGCGCGCGCGCGCGCGCATCAGAGAGTCGAATGCGCGCGCGCGCGCGCGTTCGGTCCGCCGCAGCAGCAGCACATCACTGCTTATACACACACTCATCACACTGCAGAGAAGGAGAGCGCGCGCGTCTAATTGCCTTAATTAAGTCCTTGCACTTTGCATTTAGAGCGCTCGACAAGCGTGGCCGCGCTTAAATCGACATTTCCGCTCTCCCGCGTAATTGCGCTTTTCTTTATGATTTTAACGGGCCGCAAGAGCCGCCGCGGGACAGCCCGCACTAATCATCTATTCACTCATAACGTACTCGCCCGTTGTCTTTTCCATTGTTCCCCGGCCGCTGACACACATTTCACCGGCCGGCGACTTTCGCAAGCCTAATTTATTATATTATATAACTAATCGAAGCGGGGGCTTGCTTTTTTTATCCTGCTCGCGAGCCCGTGACTCGAATCGCTTTTCCACGAAATGGCCAATGCTTTTTGAATAACGGATGCTACTTCGTCGAATCCGCGCACCGTGACATGCGGCTTTTTCAAAATTCAATTTTACGTATTTTTAATCGCTCGGCACGCATTAAGAGTACATCTATAAAAAAGTGTTTTGACTGTGTCTATATACGTACGCGCTGTTGACCGCTGGGCAATTCTTCGGACATTTGAAAAATAAAGAATTTAACTGGAAACTTACATAAGAACGAGGAGAGCGTTAATTGATAAACAAATCACGCAAACAGCGCCGCTTTTAAAGTACAAATTTACGATACAGTGTTAATACTAACGTGCACGCTATTACACTAACGACGTTATGACTCCGCGAATATCGCCTTTTCTCGTGCGCCGCGTGTCGCGCTCCTAACCAATTACCAAGATAAAATTGTCACACTTTTAACGTTCAGCTACGCCTTTGTACTAAAAGCAGCCTCGAATATATCACCACTTTTAAATATCTTGCAACAAAAGTCAATTTCGCTTTGGATTTTCTTTGTCGCGACGGCAAAGACAAGACGCCGCACTTCTCTGCAATTATATATCGATTCGCGTAAAGCGCCGCGTCACCGAGCGAAGCAGAGGCTCGCTTTCGGCCCTTTCCCCTTAATGAATCCAAGAAGCCGAGTATAGGATTGGCAGAGCTTTACATCGCGGAACGGGAGAGGAGCTGTATATATAGTCCGCAGCGTGCTCTAGGGCCGCTCTTGTCGAAGCGCGCGGCTTTCGCTGAGATTTATTATCCTCCGGGACTTTACATGTTTACAATCC
The DNA here is from genome assembly GCA_900480035.1 of Eupelmus urozonus. Lineage (NCBI taxonomy): Eukaryota > Metazoa > Arthropoda > Insecta > Hymenoptera > Eupelmidae > Eupelmus > Eupelmus urozonus. The sequence goes on from UELX01001819.1 coordinate 1,420, forward strand.
TCTTAAGTACCGGGCAAGGACGAGAGATTAAGCCTGATTATGTTGATTAAGTTGTACTTACTCGCGGAGCTGCTGGCTTGCGGCCGCGGCTAACTTTGCTCGCTCGCCCGCTCGCCCCCGCTCGCGATCAAGAAAAAAGACCCTGACACTTTTTTCTCTGCGCCGCTCGTTAAACTTTTTATTTTGCAACTTTTTTTTTCCTGCCTGAATAAATGTTTCTTTTTTCTTTTGTCAATGTTTGTTTAATAATGAATTTTTTAAAACGAATCTTGCTCGTTTTTATACAGTGGAGAATTTTGACAGTCGTTTGTCCGTTAAATTAGCAGGCAAATTGCTTGTTATACATAAAATTAACTAAATTTATCATTAGAAAAGTAAAATTAAAAAGAAAGAGGTCGTTGAACTATTAACATTCTTTATCTTCTTTTATTCAATATCATATTTATTAATATATATAGCAATTATATAAGTTTAATCTGACTCCTGGCCAGACATTCTCTAATAAAATTAAAGTTTGTAAATCAAAACTCACAATTAAAATTAGATATAACAACAGCGAGTGTATTGAAACTTGCGTCATTCTTCATTCTATACATTGAAATAGAAAAAAAAAGCAACTGTCAAATCACATCGACAAGTGGTGCCGTTATCTCAATACCCGAGCACATATTTACCTTGGCTTATTTTTATGTGCCTTCGAAAATTTTTCAATTTTCAAATACGCGCTCGACTTGGCGTGGATCGCACCGAAGCTTGACGTAAGACATTTTCCCCATCTATGACTAACAGGCCAAAACGCACGCCTATTGTGTGCTTTATCAGAATGGAATCGCAAATACCTATACCTGAGCGCGCGCGCGTAACGCATAAAGCACCTTTCTACGAAGCTCTACAAGGTTTTGCGATTAGGAAGGCCCGCAAGAGGTTTGCTAGTAATTCACACTAGCGGCGAAGGAACTATCACCTCCATAAATGTACATACTCTTGGCAGTGCGCGATTTTAAGAATGAGCTATACGCGTCAGAGACGCGAGCGACTGGTTAAATTTACGATAAATAACGCGCGCACTGTAATCATAGGAAAGTATCGGGGTAAGAGCGCTGCGCGCGAAATTCGAGGAAAACAGGAAAGTTCTGCGAGCTCGCGAGTCTGAATTTTTCCGAATAATTTAGCGTTCGCTCAGCCGTGATTTGCCGAACTTTTCGAATCGCGATATACAGAGAGACAGCCGATGTGTTTGCTCAGCTTGGCCGCACGTACAAAGCTAACAATCGTCGAGGCCCGGCGGGTATTCATCTTCATCGGCTTCGGGCCCACTCGCTTCTGTATTCCAAGCGCGAGTTGCCGTTTCTCGCGAACAGAAAGAAAGTCGGCCGAATTTCGTTTGCTGGAAGCGAGAGCGAGGGATGCTTTATTGTCACGGCCGCGAGAGCGCGGCAATTATTATGCAGTCGCGCCTTGTGGCTCAGCTCTAATTGCGCTTTCGAATGCAAATCGCGTCTCGAATACACAGCAGTATATACATCCCCAATTTGATAAAGCTGGGATTTGCCCGCGCGCTCGCGCCTTTGGGGGATCTAATTAATTTATTCGCAGATTCGGGCCTGCCGCCCGAACTATGCGGCTTTGTATTCAGAAATGAAATCGCGAGCGGCAATGTTTCTACTCTCTCTCACTGTAGTGTATATTGGGGGAATTTGCGAGCTTCAAATCCGCGGTCAATGGATCTTTTCAACTGAAAGATTCTTTTCAGTGGGATTTAATGAGACGCTTGCTTTTATTGGGAGAATGATAATTTTGCTGTCTTAAGAGTTTTGTTTTTCTTTTTCGGCTCTTTCGTAGGTCAATGGCAGTATCGTTAAATTTCGGGTTTCGCTTCTTTGCAAACTTTGAAATTAGTACAAGTTCTGAGGTAACTGTTTAAGTCGATCTTTCGTCTTATCTAGAAGTTGAAATTTTAATGTTTAATGGTGCGCTCATGATCAAAGAAAACGAGCTGAAATTCAACACTTGACTAATTCATTATGGTTCCTACTAAATACGAATAAATTATGACCTTAACTTTCAGATGTACTCTTTTCTTTTACTGAAAATTACTACGAATTATGCTAAAAGCTTCAGAACTGGATTAAGAATGTACTTCTCCTCTTTTTCTTTCATTGTTTATTTTATGAAATTATGCTAACGAAACTGTACTTTTAAGTAAAGAAAATCATCAAATATTGTTATTTGTGAAAGCATTCTCTATTATTTCATTCTGATCTTTTATTAGTTTTATTATATCTCGTTATATCTTTCCGCTTCCCGACTTAACTAAATGGCTTTATTTTTCATAATTTCGTCAAATTAAATTTCATATTGTGACATATTGTCAACATCTGAGAAATAAATTGGATACAATTAAAAACATTGAAAACTAAAATTTTCACTAAAATGCCACCAATTAGTCAGGATATCTCTATTAATTATCAACTTTTCGGTAACTATGAATTTTGTATGAATTAGGAGAGCACAAACTCTCGAAAAACAGTATAAACTAAATTTTGAAAAAGCTGAACTTAAGCAGTTAGCTCGTGAACCCAGAGAGTTAAACTTTGAAATTTGTCTTTAGGGAAAAGATTTTTTTTATTCTTATAGAATACATCGTCTTATCTCGGATAATTACTGTGAATCCTCCGAGTTCGGAACACTAAAAAATTCATGCTCCGAGAAACTTGGCTTTACTGTATTTTTATCGCTTTCGAATTGCTTTTCTTGAAACTCATCAAGTGAATTTTCCAAAAACTTCCAGCCGTACTTGGTGTTGATATTTTTCTCGATTTCATAAATATCGCAGGGCGTTTTCTCGGTTGGCGAAGGGCCGATCGATGCACCACTTTTATCGGATTCTAACATACTTTTCGCATTACTATTTTTGACTTGAAACTCTGGAAAAGTAAAACGATCAATTACGTAATACACTTGGCAGACGATTTTGTACACTTGTGTACAAATACATCAAAACTGTTCTCTAACGTCAAAGTTGTGAACAATACAGTATAAATAGAATAATTTCATTCTCGTTAATATACGTATTTTGTTATATAATGGATCTAAACTACTAAAGAGAATTATTGAATTCAAGAATTTACATACACATGTTGATTAAATCAAATGAGCATTATTTGTACAGCTTAAATCGATATATGATAAAAGCTCTATTATTTAACTATTTACATCTAGACTTAATTTTAGCCTTTAGAATTCAGCACAGCAAATACTTACTCTCCGTCGCGCGCAGCGTCTCGTCTTCTCCGCTCATCATCTCCACGTCAGAATCATCAAAATATGATTTCTTATTCGCGGATCTCGCGATGGCCGATCGAATCAGCGTAAAATCCCTTTTAATAACGCTTAAATCACCAGTCGCATTCCGCTTACGTAAGCCGCGAGGCTCGCTGTCATTATCCGAGCTTTCCTTTGGCTCTTCATTATCCTGAACAATTAATAACGACTCGAAGCCGATGTATCTGCAAAAATTACGTAATCTAAGTCTCTCGGAGCTCGCCATCTGCTTAGCGTCGCGCGAGTCGTTAAAAATTTCCGAATCATTAAGGCTCGCACGGCATAAAACAACGAATCTTAATTGTATCAGCGCGCTTCATATTAACCTGCCTTCTATTTGCACAATTGTCTCTGTTAATTCAAGGCCTGGGACCGATCAGTTTTTTATCTCTCTCTCTCTCATATTCGTATGACGCAATCGGCGTTAAAAAGAAAAAGAAAAACAGAAAGTCACGATCCGCATGCACACAGCTCGTGTGCGCAATCTAGTTTTTTTGCATATCGACGCATATACATTCCTCGTTACCTGCTGTGTCCTCTCCTGGCCAGCTCAGCGGCAAGAAGGCTGCCGTCTCTCGTCGCCGGCACTTGGTTAGCGGAAAGCTTGGAAATCGAGGACTCCTCGAAAACGTAGCTCCAGTACTTGGCGAGGCAGATGAGCAAAGGCTGGCAGTCTTTGTCGAGCTGCATAGAAACGGAGCAGCGTTACTTTATCGCAATAAACAGGAAGCGCGTAACTCACCCTGGTACAAAGGCCCGGCCTGTATGGCCTGGCAATAATCGAGGCTATAAAGTACTGAGCGAGTTCGTTAAGCACCTCGGTGTTTAGTTCCTCGTCACGAAGCTGGCTCTGCGTCTCGGGCTCCTTGCTGGCGAGCTTTCTGATGAGCAGCGCGAGCAGAGCCAGCAGCTCGAATTCGAGGCGGCTTAGCGCCCGGGCCGAGCTTCAACAAAATCGAATCGAGCGCGCTCATGAAAACGGCTGTGGCCAAGATCGATCGAGCTTGCGCGCGAGCTTTTTTATTATATATATATACGCGCAAATGAAGCGTCGTTCTGCGAAAGAAAAATCAAGGGACGCTGCATGTACGGATAAACACGCGGGCTGCAGCTGGGCATTCGCTTTGAAACGTTATATGTATATATATTTTCCCGGCCCCCAGCGGAGCGCAAGCTCAAAGGCAAATTTGAAGCCCTATCGCAGTAAAGCTCGCGCAGACTCGAAAGGCCGTATCAATATTTGCTCACACGGCGATCCTTTCGAGGACTTCCCGGGCGTACTGGTGGTCCGGCCCGGAGAGCAACAGAGCTGCGCATGCATCGGCGAGCTCTTTCCACTGCGATTCTTCATTCACCGAGAGAGAGCAAGAAAAAAGCTTGTGTGTAAGACTCAGTTTTTTGCTCCACTTTTCAGCAATTGAGAAAGTACCTGTCGCGCGTTTATACCTTTGAGAAGGGGCTGGGGCAGCCGGCCGAGGAAGTGACGCAGCAGCCAGAGCGCCGCGCCCGCCGGAGTCTGGCAGGGCAGCAGCCACTCGCCCTGCTCCAGCCTCGACTTGAGCCGCATCCGCTGGGCCAGCGAGCCCTGTCCGCTCGTTCCGGCTCTGTCGAGTTCAAAGCGACATGTCGGATTTTACGCGCGCGTTAACTCGTAGCTGCGGATTATTTTAAACGGGGAGGATGTGAGGCAAACAACTTTAAGGCGAGCAGCACCAGCGGTGTCGTCGAGCTGTCGATCTCCTCGTCCCCCCTGGCACTTAGGTAGGCCTTCAGAAATAAATCCTGCAAATGTGAATTATACATTTTAGTTTATATGGAGAACTTGCGCGTAGAAAATCGGCGTGTATTTTTCAGTTTTTATTTTTACTTTCAGACCAGGATGAAAAGTGTCCTGGGCGCAGAGCTCGTGCAGCGGCTCGCCGAACCTCAATCTGTAAACTCGTCGAGCGTGACAGTATATGCGGATATAACCGCGCAATTTTCTAGAGGGAGAAAAACTCACTTTGGCCTCTCCGGAATGGCAAAGACGTCGAAAAAAGCCATCGTCGTAACCTTTTTTTTTTTATTTTTCTTTTAATATCGACGAGGCACGTGCGCGCCGGCACTTAACCTTGACCGTGCGGCAAGATTAACATATGAATGCAGATATCAGATTCCTGAGCGGGATTGTAAAAACAAAAACTGCAGATCTACTCTCGAGTCTTTTGAATTGAACGGGAATTCCGCGATGATCGTCGCGCCTGCAGCGCCAAGTTCGATGATTGCTTTTTGACACAACAATGGGATTTACGGCAATCTTTTATTTCTTATTTATGGCTAGCTGATTGTTTTTGTTATAAATAAAAGAACGGATTCCAGCGAAATGATTCTGTATTTATAAGTATATACAGTATCGAAAGCGCCTCGTCAGATAAGCTCCAGATGAAAGAAACAAGGCTGAGACGGATGAGTAATAAAACGATAAAATTTTCTTTTATTATCAGACGTCGGAGCGAGGAATCTAAGGCTGCCAGCGAATGACGTCGAGCAGAGTCTGCTTGTGCCTCTGCAGGACCTCGTCGGCTTCGACGTTGATGTCCTCGATCACGTTGATGTACTCGCACAGTAGTAATTTCCGACCTCCGGGCGCCTCTGCGATGTTCGTCAGAGTCTGCGTATACGTGGGAAAATGTTTTTCTAATATTATTATGTTCGCGGCGTTGTTTGAAGCTTCGTCGCTGGACTATTTCTGTGTATTTACTGATTTACGAGGACTATGATATAGAGAGGTTAGGATATATTTACAAAAATGTTCTTTTAAAATTAGAAATTTTTACAATTCTTTTTCAATAAAGAAACTTTAGAGAATTAATCCATTTGAATATTAAAATAATTATTTCAAGTACTAAAATAATCCTCTTAAAGTTTATAGTCAGCTTTTAAGATGAGAATTTCGTCTCTGAAAAACGGATTTTCATGAGGCTTAAGGAAGTGTTTATAGATAAAGTAGAAACGCAGTATCCACTTAATTAATTCAACTGGATTCTTATTTTTAAAATATCAGCTATTAAATTCTAAATGAGTTTTCGTCTAATGGTTATGGATTTTTTTTTGCATTTATTTTATAAACAAAAACACTAAAATATTGTATTAATGTAATAAAAAAAAACTTTTTGTTAAAAATAAAGTATGCACGATACAATAAATGAAAATGTTTCCGTTACTATCTTTAATTAATCTGAAATTTAGGATGCACTAAAGTTTCTAAATAAAACAAAATTAAAAATTCTTCTTATCTACATTTATAATCTTATTTTTTTATCTGTATATCATAAATGTATGAATAAGGTATGTTAAAAAGTTCATATTTTGAAAGAGTTTAAAAAAATGTTTCCACAAAATCAAATCATACGGATAGTATCGTTATCTACTTAATGTATACCTAAAAACACCTTTGAAAGCTTCAGCAAAATCAATTTGCTAGAGACAAGTTATTTTCTTTCGAAAAATTCGTTAAATGAAAGAAATGGCCATTTGAATTAGGGAAGCGGCAAGAGGAATCTTATCTGGAGTATAGAGAGCAATTGCCTTGAAAATAGCGAGCAGCAGCTCGCAAGAGCGGCAGCACTTGCTGGCGATTAAGTCGAAGAGCGGTTCCGTCAAGTTGAGCTCCAGGGCGCGCAGCTTGCCCGGCGTTGTGATCGTGACGAGCGTCGCGCACCTCACCGCCTCCGTATTCACCTCGACTCGCTGCAACGTCACTTTTATTTACATCTGTATAAACGCGCAGCACGCTCCGTTGCGTACTTCTATTTGTATGCACACACAATACACATTGCTTTTCGGCGAATCGGCACAAAGATAAAGTGAAAATACTTCTTTTCAGGGGCGAGCTCTCTTGTTTTCTTTCAATTTAATAGTACTGACGTTTTATGAATAATGTTTTGTACGATAAATGGGCTTTAACAGGAACTTTGAGTCTTGTTGTTGATTCTTTTCAATGCGGATGACTGTAAAATAATGGAAAGCGATCAATACGTAAGAGTATTGTTCGATATTGTTTATATAAATTTCCATTATTTGATGATGCAGCCACTGGAAAAGAAGTATTTTTATTGCCGGTCAAACGTGACAAACATATAATTTTACTTCGTCTTGCAGAAAGGTTTTCAAAATTTTCAGCAAATCCAGTTCAAGTGCTTTCTCCTTCCCCTTGACATCCTCGCAAAGGACTCGCAGGCAGACGAGCGTTTTACAGAGAACTTGCTCGTCGCTTCTTTTCAGCAGGCTCATTAATTTGTCGAACGTTCCGCCCTCGACTGCCTTCGCTTTAACGTTTCGATAAAGCAAAAACTTGAGTGTTTCCAGATGAACGACCTTGAACGGCAATTATTAAAAAAAATAATAATAATAATAAAATACGCATATTTTATTTCCTCTTTCGATATTAATTATCTCCTCGACTACTCTGGCAATCTATACCAATATATCCTTCTTTTCGCCGTTGAGCTTTGCGGTGAGAGATTCGACAAAACCGCAGACGCACAGCTTTTCAGCGCCTGCGATGGGAAAAAAGGAACAATTAAAAGATAAGCTATAGAAAATAGTTTATATGTAGAGAGGGGAGAATGGATGTTTGATTTAATTAACTGCAGTAATCGCGAGCCAGAGTTTCCAGAGTTTGGGCTATTTTTAAGCGGACCGCAGCCATCCTGTCATCGAGGCCTTTTCCTAGATTAGTGATGGTGAAAAGGTTCTTTAAAATCGTCTTTCGGCCCACAGCTTGATTTGCTATTATTCCGTAAATTATGGCTACCCGTTCTCGTATATAAGCATCGCTTGATATTAGCAGTTCCGATAATCTGTTTAAAAAAACGTTGAAAAATTAATTTTTTCTAATTTTATCAATTAATACAAACTTTTTTATTCAATTCTTAAATTTAGGGCCACGTTTTTTATCTTTTCAGATACAATTGAAACTTTTTTAAAATATTATAGTTATATAGTTACAAATACTGCTTCCAGCAATTATTATAAAGATTTTATTTATTTAACTTATTGATTAAAGAACTTTTTTGAAGAAAAATGTTATATAGTAATAGTTCTATAAGCACTGTGCAAAGTTTTCTTATTTTAATATAAAAATAGCTAGGATTTTTAAAACTTTATCAAGGACAATAAAATATATATTTTTTTTTTACTTTGATACAAAGTATTAGTAGATTTAACACCTTTTCTCTGTAGGACTTGACTAAAGGAAGCAAAAATGTTTCGAATCACAAAATGCATAAAAATAGTTATTCGTTATAAAAAGTAGAGAGAAGCAAGCCTACCTAGCAGGGAAATTAAGATACGCGGCATCTATTGATTTTTCAGGATCTACCAGAATATCTTGCAAAGTGGTCACCGCTTGTCTCACGACCAATGGATCCTCGTTGTGTAATTCTCGTCTCTTATCGCGTTAATTGAATCAAGAATTAAAAAAAAAGAAAAATGATTGATAAATAAAAGATTTAATATGTAATAGGCTCTTACAAGTTTAGGCAGCGCATAGACGCCGTAGGCGAGCTTCGCTTGAGTTACATCTACGTCGGGAGCATAACACTGCGGTTGCGTTGAGGCAAGTCGCATTATGTGCGGTCGAAACTCGTCGCAAACTGGCTTCTCAAACATGGCTGGATAATCAGGCAGGTGAGATTGTGTTTCAATTAAGAATTTAGATTGGTAATTAAGCTTAGATAACCTTTCTCGACCGCGCGATTTAGAATTTTTCTTGGCAAGTGTGCATTGACTCCTTGAAGGAAACTGTTTAATTCTGGATGGGGATACATTTTCCTTGATTTTTACTTATCACGTTAGCTTTCAAGATTATTTACAGGCGAATTATGTGGGAAAATATCAAATAGGTTATTATTATTTTGCACTAAACTAAACACAAGCAGTTTCGATAATCGATATGTACTTAACCTATAAATGAATAATACATATATATATATATATTGAGATTTTATGCAAAGCTCGTCTATGAATTTAATAAACAAATTATTCGTTACTTATTTTATAGCTTTATTAGTTCTATATTGATCAATATTTTCGATTTACATTTTCATAATTTTTATATATTTGTTTAATTTGTAACCATTGACATTATAATGTATAATATCTATGCTATTTAAAAAAGAAATTTATTATAAAATGGTAAAATAAACTATTATACATAATAGACTTTTTTAACCATATAAGCATAGACTAAAGTATTTCGAAATAAAATTGAATGTTATATGGCTTGAAAATACATTAAATGCATAGAGTATATTTCGTAGAAAACGAATAAGAGAAAGACATAATTAATTTTACACATTTATTCACAATTCACAGCATTTCGTGTACATGTACGAATTATGAATTTTTTATAATTATTACATACAGATCGTTGCGTTTTTACACGCAGAGCATTTTTATTCATATAAAAATAATATTCGATAAAAATCAGTCATTACAGGCAGGCCACTCACGACAATTCTCTCTCTTTCCAGTGCTTTCCTCCTTTCATCGGAATGAATACATACTTATATTTACATAATAAAAATTCAAAGCGTTCACGGTTGGGCACTGGTGTAGGTACAATAATAAAAAAAAAACAAAAAAAGTGTTGAATACTTTAGCAATACGTCCCGTCGAGCTTATTCTATTTTCAAGTGTCGCATGACTTTTAAAAATAAAAATTTGAAAGAGAGCGATTGCCGCGAGCGAACGGATTGTCTGACTCGCTTACGCGATCTAAAAGGACTCTACAGCGTTAATTATAACAAAATAACAAATACATTAGACCTAATTAATTAATAATTGTCAGCAATTGTCGATCAGTCGTTCTATTGAGTATTCAGGCTTTCTTGGACCTCTGTGGACAAAAAATAAGTAAACGATTTTTTAGTAACAAGCACGTATGTACATAATAAGAAGAGAAGAATAATTACAGAAGGAGCTTACATCTTTGTCGACGCGACTGACGACTTTGCAACGGGGGCGGCTCACCACCTGAGCTGTATTACCGTAGCCCGCCTCCGCGCCGCATAGACAGTCTTCTTCGATTTCGGTGCCGGCAAGATCCTCGGCGATCCTCCTGGCGGCTACCTTGATGAATTGCGCCTGCTGGGTCGGCTTGGCCTCTAAGAAGTTGTGCGTGCTGAATGCTGCTCCGCCAGTCTGTAATAATAAATTTGTAATAATTATTTAAATTTTCAATGCAAACAAATTTTTGGATATGATTAAAAGAACACTTTATTAAGAAGAATTTTTACTTTAAGATTCACGTAAATTTAAACTAAATTCGCGAAAATTTCGTCGAAAACATTATAACATGAAAGAAAAAAAAATGGATTTGGCCTCGTTGCGCAGCGAGCCCTCCACCGAGTTATTCAGAAGAAAGAATAAAATTTTGACGAAAGACGTTACTTCAAAAGGGGGACTGGAGTTGAAAAGGGTAGAGAGAAAGCGAGCTGCGCAAGGGAGTGAAGAAGCAGGGGAGGGGGGCGAAAGAGCACTTACGTTAACTGCGAAACCAGCACAGACGTCACCCCCGGTCACGACGAGATTGCTCTTCATCTCGGAGCTGCCTTCGAGGGGCTTCTTTTTGCTGTCGGCAAATGTGTAGACGTAATCTTTATCGTAGCCGACGACGTTTTTCTGCGCTTTGCCGGATACCTCCATGTCCTTCAAGGGCGACACGTGGTAGTAAGTCAGACCCATCTTGGTGTAAACGTCACGGCCGAGGAGCAGCCTGTAGTCCTGGAACTGTGGATAAAAGAGCAAATGAAATTTCAATTTTTAGCCGCCCTCTTTTCATCTCCATCTAAAGCAAAAACTCGAAATTTACCGAGAATGGTGACAAGGGACTCTTTTCACATGGTTGACTGAGGAGACCAACTACGGCTTTGGCAGCTCCTGCTCTGAACGGATACCGGATGGCCGCTTCGTAGGCGTCGGTCACCTTGAACGTGCCAAGCTCAACATCCAGCCTCTGCCTCACGTACTGCAATTTCTTAGATCCTTGCTTGTCGTCCTTGAACTCCTGCAGCGAGATCAGGGGATCTCGAGAGTTGGTAAAGGCCATGTGGTTGATGTCTCCACCTTCAATATTCACGTTGTTGTTGGACGTGTAGTGTCTTGGCAACCTTAAGCTCTCGCCAAAGCCGATTAGGCCAACGAAGACATCGCTGATGAAAATAACAAATTTTCCTTTACATATGCACTTTTATAACAATTTGCAGATAAAAAATTAAATTTGAAAACTTACGTAATTCCTTGTTGCTTCAATTCGGTTCTAAGTTCCGCCATCATGGGCTTGACGAGATCTTTGAAAGCCTTCTCATTATCGGCCTCTTGCTCTACAACAAAGATAATGTCGGCCTGCTTTTTGGGGATCTTGACGCTGAAGCTATCACCACCAGCAATAACGTCGTCTCCGACCTTGCATTGAACTACAATTTATCAGTTTATTAGTTTGCTCATACAAATCATTAATCATTTCAATTTTCGTTCATAAACTTACCGCAATCATTGGGAAGGGTAACATAGATGTTTTGTACCAAACAAGCTGTCACGTAAGATGAAGCTACCGAGCATGGTCCAGATTTAACATTACCAGCAATCAATTGATCGCACGTTGATCGGTAAGGTTTCGGATCCACATAGTTGAAGCAAGCGCTGCAGAAAGCCATACAACACATTATTTCTCATGCTAATAATTCAATCCATTTAAATTAGATTCATAAGAACTGTTTTTATACCTTAAAGATGACTTTCCAGAAAAGTACTTTGTACAAGCTGGTGAACGAGGTGCATCGGCTTCTTTGGCAGTCGCCGCACCGCACGATGGGTTCAGTTTATAAGCGTTACCAAACTCAGAAGCGCTAGCTGCGACCTTTCCACTCGGAAGAATAAAGTCGTCGAAGGGTTCATTGTTGGCATCTCCAAGGAGACCTCGAAGCTTGGCGTGGTAGAAGCCAGAGACTTTAACGTAGCAAGACATGGATGTTCCGACTGTGCATACCAGTTTAGTTCCGTACTTTGATTTAACCTTTCTTAGAGGAGTGGTCAAGTAAGCCTCAATATTCTTGGTGCTTGCTGGATAGTCAGCAGGTTTGTTGTTGACGAGAATCTGGAATAAAGAATTTTCAAACATTGAGACGCATTGACGTAAAAAATGACAAGAAATATCTGTTACATTTTGACATTTTATACTTACGTTTCCATTGGATTTAATGGTAACGCTTTCGCCAGGTTCGGTAACGGTGACACTTGCAAGGTTTCCGTTGACGTAATCACCGACAACCGAGAAGTTTCCGTCTTGCATATCCTGAGCAAGAATATAGCTGCAAGTTCCTGGGAATACGTACTGCTTGCCATCGAAGGTGATAAAGAAGCCTCCGTCAGCGAAGTATCCGTATTTTTTAGCTGGTGGAATCGAGTCGTCAAGTTGATGGATTGGCCTAGCAAAATATGTGTAATTAAGCAATTGTTTTTAAACGAACTATATTATTTTAAAAGGAACAAGAAAACAATAAAAGATTTATATCAATACCTGTATGTGTAGTATAAATCAGAAATCGTAGGAAGTTCACGGTTAACTAATAATTTCAGAATCGAGAATCGAATAGTTGAGAGACCTGGAAGTTTTCTGAAATAGCTAAGATCAACGGGGAATTGAGTTTCCAAGAAACCGAAAACATTTTCAATGGTTGCGTGTGATTGGAGAAGAGAAATAAGGGAGCGAATGGCATTCAGCGCTTGCGAGTAAATCTTCTTGACTTCGTTCGTATCGTCAACCTGTTTAATAAAAAATATGAAAGCATAATATAAGTAAACGAATTAAATTTATTTTTATGTAATTTAAACATTTTTTTAAATAATATATGTACCTTCTGGTGTTTTACGCGCTTGAGAATGTAGTTATAAACTGTAGAGAAGAAGTCTTTAAGTTCTTGGGTTGGCAAGAAGTTCTTAATGTTGTTGCAGAACTCCTCAATAGGAGCAATGATGTAGTCTGGAACCTTGTAGTTGACAAGTTCTTTATACATGTTCTGGGCCATCTCGTAAACAGGAAGTGCGCGGATCTGTTGAGCAAGCAGTTGCACGAACTCTTTAACTTCCTTTTCAATCTGGCTAGCTCCCTTCAAGATGATCTTAGCAACGTCTTGAGCTAATTCTGATGCAACTGTAATAAGCTCTTCAATGTCCTTCTGATGTTCATTCAAAACCTTAAGGATAGCCTCAATATAAACTGTTGCCAATTTAGTGGTGCTGTCGAAAATGCTAACGGCAACTTGGAAGAGCTTGTCAAAGGATTCCTTTAGCTGCGGATAAGTAGCCTTGATAGCTTCTTGCAGTTTGCTGCAGATATCTTGCAGTTGAGTACGCAAATCTTCAAAGTGCTCGGCGAATTTCTTAACAGTTTCGGTAACTGCAGCTATAACACCACCGAATGTCTTGTTTCTAAAGGAAAGAAAGTATAAATCTAAATAATATTTGTAATTTAATTTAATTAAATTTTTATTGTGATAGATTTGTAGATAACTTACAGAATTTCCTGAATTTCTTTAATAGTCTGATCAGCATGAAGTTCACTCTTAAGTTTGTTAAGTTCGCCCTGGAAATAATTTATCAAAGGCTTGAGACTTGGTTGAGCCTTCTTCAAATGTTCGAAAAGATCAGTGAATTCAGTCACTATTTCTTTTCCAATTTCTTCTCCAACTTGTTTTACTTCTTTAATTCGTTGAGTCAGAAGTTCACGGTACTTGTTCTGTAGATAAATTCATTGATTAAAAATTAACTTATTGTAGTTTATGCATTTTGTAAATTTGTAAATTTGTCTTTAAACTTACCACAACACCCATGATATTCTTGTTGTTGTATGAAAAGTCAGGTTTCAAGAATTTGCCTTCATCAAGATGGATCAACAGATGGAACAGATCGTGCTTTGCACCATCCTTGTAAGCATCGGCGTGAATTTCTGCAAGCTGCCCAAGAACAACTTTTCCGTTAGCAGTGATCTTATTTTTGGCATCATCTGAAAAGGATGCAGGGCACACAAATTTTAATATATTATAATTTGTAATTAAATATAATTTATACTTAAATAAGTGTTATTATACCTTTACGACCGTAATCGAATTTGAAACTGTTATAATCGTTCAATTCAAGATTAGCAGCAATGGGTTTGTGACCAAGAACTGCGAACTCGGATTCAACCTTTTGTTGATCTTTTGCTGCAGTGATAGAAGTATGTGACTTCAGGAGGTCTTTGCCAGGTACGTAGACATATACGTCGACTTGTTGTGGACTAGCCAAAAAGTATGCACCAAGAGACTTTGGTTTCTGATGTTGGTCAGTGTAGGATAGGGAAGATCCAGCATCAATAGAATTCGATGTTAAAGCAAAGTGCTGATCCGACTTCACGTCCAATTTTTGTCCCTTGCTATGAATGTTAAAGTAACCCGTAATGTTGTATCCTTTAGGTACTTCGTTGCGGGTCAGTTTAGCATTAGCTGTAATCTTGTCGCTTTTGCTATTAAACACATCAATATCTACGTTACCATCCAGTAATTGTTCACCTCCTCCGACATGGAGTTTTCCTTTAACAATCATATCCTAAAAAAATGAAATTAAAATTTATTAAAATTATTATACAATATAAGTAAAAAATATTTAGTTGCACGTGTAAATTAGTATTAACCTTTGGCTGAGTTGGATAAGTGAATTTGGCTTCTCCATTAATTCCAACAATGTTTTTGTCAACTTTCACATCACCAGCAAAAATTAGACTAGTTTTTTCTGATGGCTTATTCTTTCTGTCCAAATACAAAGAAACATCGATTTTATAAGCTCCAGAGTGCTTAACAGCAGGAACATCGTGGAAGGCTACAATAGCCAACTCTCGACTAGGGAGTGATACCACGACAGCTATAATAAAATATAAAATTTATTAGAAATGACATCATTTTGATTATCCCAAAATTTTTTTATTTTCGTATTTAAACTGCAGTTTTTATTTTTTAAATTCATAGTTCTCACCAGATTCACGTTTGTTACAGTAGACATGGTAAGTGTATTGAGTACGATCTTTGGAAGAGTGGAGATAAAGATTGGCCAAGTGATCAAGAGAATAATCAGCATATTTGGTACTAGACATGAGTCCGAATTCAACAGGAACATTGAACTTCTTAAGATTGACTTCAACTTGGAGATTGTGATTCAAATGCGTAAGATCTAACATAAATTAGAAAAAGTAAAATTAATTTTTATACGAAGCTCATTTATTATGTAAAAAGTATGAATCTTACGGTCTGTGTCAAGGGTTGATTGAAGTTTGAAATGTGCACAATCTTTGCTCTGTTCACAGTAACTGTTAAATACATGAACTTCTTTATCAGAGAGTTTTAATTCTCCTACAATTGCTGAAGGGCCAAAGCTTGCATTTAGCATTATGGCAACTCCGACTTCTTTGTCAGCCTCGCGTGTAAGCTGCTTGCGAACGTATTTGAAGGACGAGCCCTTTGTGTTCTCACCGATCTTCAAGCTACCACTACCTTCCAGCGTTACCTGCTTGGCCTCCTCGTGTCTCTTATAATTCGTGCTATGTAAAAAGTCAAAGCTTGTTTATTTCTTAATATTAATTTAAAATAATAAATAATAAAAGGAACTTTTATTAAATATAGTTTTGTAAAAAAGTAATAATAAGAATTTATTATTTTAGCTAATAAGTCTATAGACGAATTTCTATACAAAAATGTATTATTTCACTATACCTTCCAGTAACAAGATTCTTTCCTTCACTGGTAACAGTAATGAAAATTTTTCTTCCATCCTGAGAGCTTGGCTTGTTAGCGATTTCAGCGTGTACTTTGCGATATTTGAACTTGTCGCTGTCGAAATTAAGGTTGAGAACGAAATCATCCACGCTTTCCAATTTAACTTTTCCATCAACAACGACAAAACCTTTTGGTGTTATAAGTTTGTAGTCACCTAAAAAAAAAGAAAATAGATTTAATAATATTAAAAATTTAAATTTATGTATATACACTTTTTATATTTAAAAAATGCATTATACCTGAATATTCGTTCTCTCCTAGTTTCTTAAATTTGGCTAAAAGTTCAGTTTTTCCCGCTGGGCAAGTGAATACCAAATGAATTCCAGGTTCATCTTCTAAAACGATCTCAGTAGTTTGCGTATATTTCACACCATCAACGGTGACATCAACATTAGTCTTCCTAGATTTTTCAGTTTCTCTCTTTAACAAAAACGGATAGGAAATGTTAATATTTTCTATGATCAATTTTAAGGTCAATAATTATAATTTATATTGTTCTACGAATGATTAAAACTACCTTATGATCAACTTTAAGGTCAATGTTCTTCAATTTTTCGAATGGAGTAGTGAACTTTCCATTTACGGCAACCTCGTTAAGGTCTTGCTTGTATTGTACATCTACATCACCAGTGACTTCTTTGTCTCCATATTTAATACTTCCCTTTTCTTGTATTTTTTTCAGATCACCAGTAAGATCATGATTGTATTTCTCATCAATTACGAGAGCAGGTTTGTCCAACACCTTCAAAGTTGTAGTGAAAGTACGTTGGAATTTACCAAGATCTTCAAAGTTTTTGTTGCCTGAATGTTTATAGTGACCATCCCATTTAATTTTCTTATCGCCATTGTAAGTAAGGGTTTTTGTTTTTTTATATTCAAAGATTCCATTATCATCTTGTTGATCCAAAACAGCCTCGTCAAATTCAAATTTAATGTTTTTCAATTTATCACTTGGAAGAGTAGCTGAAACGAAACCCTTGACAGTTACTGGCTTATCGATGTTATTTCCACGACCGTAGTCTACATTGCTCTGAAAATAAATTTAAATATTTATAGTATTACATATTTATTACAAATTAAATTTAAGATTAATATATTAATTCCTAATTAAACTTTTATTTACCTCAATGACAAAGTCAGATCCTCTTGATGCAGATCCCTTGAATGCAACATTTTCATTATCGTAATCAGCTGCACTGTTAAGAGCAGCAGTGTACGGGATTAAACTACCTCCAATCTTTACATCAAGAGCAGCCGATTTCTTTTCAGAATTAGGCACAGCGACATTTTTGATGATCATTTTATAGGTAAGATCTTTACCATCGTTGTGTACGTACTTCAAGTCATAAGCTCCATCGAAGAGATGTGCTTTCTCATTAATAATATTTAATAATTCATCAATGATCAATTTCTTGGTTTCGCCACCCTTGGTAACAGAATCAGCAATTTCAGTATGTACGTTTGCAGTTATTTTGTCGTCTTGTTTTTTAATTGCACGGTTTAATTTTAGAGTCAGGAAACGTCCATTTGGCAAAGTTATTTCAACGTCTCCGTCCTGTTGACCCTGACCATAAATTTGTCCTGAGTATTTTCCTTTAACATTAACTTCAGTCTTGTAAGTCAAAATTTCAATAGTATTTTTCGAGTCAACAGAATTTTTCGTCAAATCAGTAATGGTAGAAATCTTAATTTTCTTGTTTGGATCTTTCTCTGCGTCATAAGCGAGTTCAAAGTTAGCAACATGTTTTGAGCCACTAACAGTGACATCTCCATTTCCTTTAATTTTCCTGTTTATTTTAGGTATGTCGATAATAATATTAGCATTTCCTTTCCCATTTTGGTAAGCGAAATGTCCGTTAGCTTTCAAATAGTTTTTCAAATTTAAATCAAGATTACCATTAGGATTTTGACCTCGGTGAACTTTTAAGTTATAATCAACGTACTTGATTCCGTTAGCAATTACTTGAATATGATTGTTAAGTTTCTCTGGTGTATATTCAAGTCCAGTATCTAATTTGACTTTTTTGTTGTTAAGATTGACGTCAGCATCAACTGCTACATTAATATCATTTTTCTTCACTTGATATTTTATTTCTGCATCAGCTTGGTACGTTCCACCTGGTGTCAAAGTTAAAGCGTTTTCAAATTTACTCTTAGTATCATCAATGATTGTTCTTTTAGATTCGAGCTTGAATTTGTTCTCAAGAACCTCAGCTTTAAATTCAACTTCATAGTCTCCTTGTTTAACAGTATTAATTTTACCAGAAATGTCAGCGCCAAACTTGAATTTGTTGTACTTCAGTTCGTTTTCGAGTTTTATGGACTTCTTGGTAAGAGCACCATCTAGTCTGACAAGAAGTCCAATTTTTGGATAAGTAATGCTGTTCTTTGCAGATATTGCAGATTTGTCACCTTCTGCATTAAATTCAGCTTGCTGGACAAATTCAAAGCGATCATCTTTTGATTTAAGATCAGCCCCTTGAATGAGTGCAAATTTGTGATCAAATTGGGTTTTTTGACGATGATATTCATACTCAATACCAAAAGAATTAGCGGGGCTCCTTGACGGTACTGCAGAAGCAGTGAGCGTGTAATGTAGTTCACCAAGTCGTTTACCGTCAACCTTGATTGTTAATTTTTCATCAGCATAATTAAGATTTAGATTAACTTCGACAGATTTTGGAGTAGAAATTGCAGTTCCTTCAATACCAACAACTTTGCGTCCATTGGAAACTAATTGGACATCGTTAAAAACATATTTCTTGCCACCATCGTGATCAGCAACTTCTACCGTTCCTTGAACTTGATGAGCTTGACCTCCTTTAGCCACAGCTTTGCTTCCGCTCTTTGATCCAGTAAGTTTTTCAATATGTTCAGGAACTTTATATTCAAGAACAGGTTTGTATTTATTACCACCTAGAGTTTCAACTCCAGCACGAGCAAAATATTCTATTTGATCGTTCTTAATTGTAACTGTAAGAGTTTGTTCTTGAGCATTACGTTTGACAACAGCTTCAGCCGATGCTTTCTTGATGGGTGAATTAAACTCTAATTTAAGTTTAGCATCAGGTTCTACAGCTGCTTGGAAAAGAAGGGAAACATATCGACTTGTTCTACTGTTAGGTGTTTCAAGAAGAATTTCCAGAGAACGATCTTTTGGATTCTTGTCATTGTAGAGTGCCTTAAAGTGGTAACTTGTAACATCGTTGTTTTCAATCGTTATGTAGAACTTAAAGGGTCCACTCAGTGGATAAAAAGGTTTCTTTTGGATAGATGCTAGATTATCGGCGGGATAAGATACGTGTCCACAAACGGTAAGTCCTAATGGAGCAGTGAATTGATCAAAGCAGTCAGTTCTTTTTTTTGCTTTACCAAACTTAACAGGAGTGTATTTATCGGGCTTTCCATCACTGAATAAAACGTCGCTTGAAACGCTAATTATTTCTTGTGTTCTTTTTGGTAATCCTAAGCTTACGTCAATACCTTTTCCGTCGAGAACTTTCACGTTTAGATCGTAGCCAGTCGCTGTGTGCAATGTAGTGACGAGCCTAATTCCTGACTCAACGCCAAAACCATCGGCAACCTTCAAGTCTCCAACGAATTCAATCGAAGCACTTGGTTCAAGAGCAACTTTGAAAGCTGCATTTTTCGGATCAGAAATGATTGATGGTATATCAATTTTTGTGTTTGTTTTGGTGCGAACAACACTAGAACCAGACATTCCAAGGTTTAGAGAAACACCCAATCCGGTAGGATAAATGAATTCCGCATCAAGGAAATGAACATGATTTTCTACATCATAATTTAAGTTCTTGATTTTGCCAACACCTTGATCGAAATGTTCAAAGATTTTGTCAACAATTTGCTGAGGAGTATAAGCTTGGCTTGATCCTTCATAATTAAAGAATGCCAATTCAACTCCAAATAATTTGATTGATAAGTCCAGGTCAAGGTCTTCGTCAACTTCGTTGTTTCGTAATTGAACGTTTTTAGCAAATTTATCAAGATCTGCTTGCTTAACTTCACGTTTACCGCGGGTACTCTTTTCAAAACGTTCCTTTATATATCTAGATAAACTGTTGATGTTAGTAGCACCATCTTTTACAACATCTTGTGGTCTTTGGCTTGGGATAACACCCTTAGGTCCAAGGAAGTGCTCGATCACTCGATCTAGATTTTCAGCACGTGTGTTGAGTTCCAAGAAATTGAAAGAGTGTCCAAATATTTCAGTGGTCAAATTCAAACTTGCCGAACGTGGAACGAAACTGTTTTGACTGTAGATAACATTGCTCTCAGCAGTGGATCCAACACCGAATGCATCTAAGTTGTAAGATATTTCATTGTTGAATGAGAACTTACGGAAATCTTCGGGAAACTTGGTGCGTGGCTTAATCTGACCTAAGTGAGCTTTAGCGTGTTGTTTGAATGGATCTGCAGAAGCACGTAAATTACGCAAATGCGACGTAATGAAAGATCCAACTTGATATATTTTTTCTTTATCCAAGACATCCTTTATTGTACTAGCAATCTTACTGCAAGGACAAGCTACAAAAGACAGATAAATTTTGATTCTTATTTCACTATCTTCATCCTGATCGGCAAATGGCTTTGAAAGAATGTTCTTCCAGGCCATAGAACACTTGGTTGGCAAAGCTTCTATGGCTGCCACACGAACTCGATTACGAACTTTTTTGTCTGATGCTATGTTAGCAAGTTTCTGCAAAGTAGCATCATCCAAATATTTAGCATTACCCAACCCTTTGAGAGCAGCAATGATTACATTTTCTTCTGACCGTTTGGTGGCCTTTCCGTCCTTAACTTTGCTAACGATTTTTTCCAAGGCACTTTTGATTTCGGGTACATTTTCGCAGGAATGTTGTTGGCAGTACCTGCCGATAATTTGGCCGATTCCAAGGTAACCTATGCGAGATAAGTTTGGTTGATCTAAGAGCGTTGTAATAGCTGTCACTGATGGTAGGTTTACATGTTGAACAAAAGCTAGACTAGCGTAATAAAGTACAGCCTGCAAGTCAGTAATTTCTTTGTTCTTAATGAGTTCAACAACAACTTCAGCAGCCTCGCCTGTTCCAGTACGGTACAGTGCATCTAAAAGAACTTTCTTATCTCTTTCTTTGTCATAGCCAGCACCAGCCTTCACTCGTCGGTAGACAGTGAGGATATCATTTTTATTACTGGTGCGCAATACTCTTATGAGTTCAGAGAATCGCCGGGCTTCTTCTGGTTTGACTGCCTCTGAGTCGTCCTTGTGAATTGCCTGCAGAGCTTTTTCAATAGATTCAACTGATGATTTGACAATGAGATGAGGAGCTTCGAAAATCAAAGATTTTGGCAATGACACAGCTGCAGTTGGGCTGTCTTCCTTTTTGCCTTTGTACGTTAATGTAGTTTCAATGACCGTCTTAGCACCGGCATCACCGTTGCTGAAGGGCCGAAGTTTATAAGTTTCTGTAGAAACAGCCTTGTCAAGAACTCCATTCTTAAATCGTTGTTCAACTTTTTGATGAGCTCCAATTATTGGAGTAGATGTTATTCCAGCTTCTGGGTTGACAATACCCGAAAACAGACCTTGTTTAATATTTTCTCTATTAGAGCATGAATTTAAGTTCCTAACTTTGTTAACAACTTGTGTGTCGCCATCCTTGAAGAAAGTGAAGTCCGTAATGCAACCTCCAAGAATGTCAACCTGTGCAGAAAAAAGTAACATTATAATTATTTTATCTATTACTTAGTATTCATTAATGCTAAAAGTAATAATATGATTATACCTCGTGCCTGGTTGTCGAGCCTTCGTCTTGAACGACAGAAGCTTGGAAAAGGGAGATAACGGCCCTCTTGATGTTGAGGGAGGCCTGAGAATCTCCAGACTCGGCGCATAGCTCCGTGTCAATGTGTCCATGGTGGTAGTTGAACTGAAGTGCGTACTTCTCAAGATCTTGTTGAGGTACAGTCTAAATTTAGCAACAAAAAAATATGTATATAGAAAACTGATTTATTGAATATAGAAAAAATTTTATTTTTTTTATTCTTATACTTACAGCACCGTTGACTTGGACATTCTTTAACCTGAGTTGCCTTATGCAGTCAGGTTTAACGGCCAATTCAACGTCAGCTTTCAACCTTAGCGTTGCTTCTCCTTGACCCTCGGTGACTGATGTTACTGACGTTCCTTCTAACGCATATGTGTAAGTTTGTCCTTCTTTGTATGACTGATCTGAGTGCACTGTAATTTTGAAATATCCATTTTAGACAAAATAAAATATACCATTTCAATAATAAAATTTTGTAAGCATATTAGGGTACTTACTTCCATGGCAGCCGACCGTACACCTACCTAAAAAAATAAAACAAATAATTTAGAAAATAATCGTAATAATATGTTTATAAGTCAAAAAAATATATAAATATAATTATAATTTATAACTCTAATTGAACTATTTTCAAAGAAAAAATTATATTCCAATTTTTCGATAATAACTTTTTAAAAGCAACAAATATATGAATTTTTAACTCATGAGTTTTGTCAAACCATGTTTAAAAAAAACATTAAAAATTATTTAAAAATCTATCACTTCTTTAGAAACGAATTTAAGTAATCGATTGATTTGATTGCCAAATTATGAAAGACATTTTGTAATTGTTATATTCTACTTTTTATTTTACGGATCAAACATTATATAATTAAAAAACTAAATATTTAAATTAATTACATAAAATAATAAGATACTTTTGTTCTGTATGAGATGATCTATCAATGATGATCAATTCAACAAGGGCTGAATAAATATTTAAAGTCCTATTAAAATGTGGTTGTACTAAAAAATTACAAAGGTAGATAATTATAATAGAATCAATCGAATACGAAATATTATTCTTTTTTAATTTTTGATATTTATAACTTTTTAACCAGTAATAATGTAAGGCGGGAAATTCAAATTTCAAATTGTTTTATACCCCTTTATAAAATTTATACATTTTAAGAAGTAACAACTTTCCAGATGTCATTTAAGTTTCTTAAGAATATACTTTTTTATCAGTTACCTAATATTGTTTACAAAAAATTAATTTTATCAAATATTATGCTGAAACCGTGAAAGTTTAAACTAAATTGTAATACTTTAATCTTTCACAAAAATCACAGTAAGATATAAACTGAAAAACAGAAAACAATTAATCTTTTATGCTGAGTCAGATAAATGAGTGAAGAAAAAATATATTTATGCACTCAGTACTGACAAGAGAAAAGTTCGTAGTGGGGTCGTTACTGATAAAACGATAATCGTCTCGACTCCTTGTAACCCGTAATCTGAGAAAGTCTATTTTTAAGCTAGCATCTCGAATAAGAAAATATCAAGAATTGCAAAAAATCACGTTTATATAGATTAAGATAAGTTGGAGTAAAATATAAAAAAATGGATTCGTGTGCCTTTTTTAATTTGCGTATCTTTGCTTACTTGTTTACTTTTATTAATATAAGGTACTTATCGACTTGATAAATGAGGAAAAAGAAATTATCGACTGAAATAAAAATATATAAAATTATCAAAAAGGTTAAAGTCAATTGAAAGTCAACAGAATTGATTTTGTTAATTTGTAAAATGCCCATAGGTTCATTAATTTAAGATGAAAGGTCATAGTGATCATATATGAAATTCATAATTGGCTTTTTCATATATGGAATTCAGATTAGCTTATATCAACAATTTGCAATCATGATGAAATAAATTTCTGAATTCATAAACATTTATAATGGAAATTTTCTAATGTTAAATTTGAATTTAATGAAAAATGCTTTCATTTAATTTCTTTTAAATTGATAGAATAATATTATTTGATAAATTAATGTTAACGTGAAACACAAAAAAATAAATTATTTAATTTAATAATTGGATTATTAAACTTTTTTACTTTGAATTTTAACGAAATTGTAGAAGGATTCTAACATATTTAAATAGTAAATAAAGATATATTTATTTATTTAATCCGTAATATAAGAAAAGTTTGTTTTAATTTAGTGTAAAGACCATAGGAATAGTTTATAGTTGTTTATGTGTTTATGAGTAGAAAAAAAATTGTGAAGCCATAATAAGGAAAAAAATTGTTATGGCGTTTTCCATCCTATCGTTAAGCACATAAATGACGACGTTATCAAGTAACTGTGATAATCAACGATACTAAAAACATTCAGTGCCCTCTGACATGCCCAAATAGCCCTGAGATATCAGCATTGACCTTCGCCACCGGAAAAGACAAACTCTGGCTATTCACTTTTCAATTCATTACTTTCATTTGAAAGTTCACGTAATTTCTTATAAGTTTAAATGTAATCTCACAAAAAACTATTATCATCTATCTCTAGAAGTACTATTTTTTCCAAGATTGATATGCAAATACTATGTAAAATATCGATATATAATATCTGTCGGTTTGAATTAAGAATTAAACCATTAACTATAGCTTTGTTTCTATAAAATTTAAAAATATTTTCAACTTTTAAAGTATAAACACAAAATACGATATATAATAGATGTTAAGTGAATCTAAGAAATAGTAGAAATTAATATTTGCGAAAAGTGGCTTTGCAGTGGAATAAACATATTTTATATTTACAGTTTAAAGACATATTTTCCAAGACCAAATGGTCAATAAGTTTTTAAAAGCTAGTAAAAATAACTATACAATAACGAAAAAAGAATTTATAATCGAATACTCTTTTATGATTGGATATGAATTTAAAAGCATACGGTAAAAATAATAAAAGTATAATCTTTTACACCTTAATGTTCATACATTAAAGATAGTTCCATAAAATTTCAAGTGAGAATAGCATATGTTTTTCAGTGTTCATGAAACAAACTATTTCTGCGAATATAAATAAAAAATTAATAATCCAATAAATTTTGTCAATAATTCAAACGACTGTTTCTAACAAGACAATAACAATGAAATATATGTAGTTACTTATATAAGATAAAGCTCTAAAGCTTTAAAGTGGTATTAAAAGCGATTCTGTTAGAGAAAAAGAAAGTATAGTATAGAAAATTAGGAGAGCAGCGCATGAATTTCGAGCAATAATTTATAAACGAAGGGATAATTTGGTAAAGGCAATAATATTGTGAGGCAGGTAAGTATATAGATGGTTTCGATCCTGGGGTTTATGCGCGCCGGCGGATTGATTTCAACCATTTGGCCGTATCACGCTGTCAGTTGAACGGCGCGCGGCCGGCGAAGAAGGGACGTCAGATCAATCTACCAAATGTCCGGTCGAACACAGGGGAACTGTAATCATTTCATTAATATGGGGGTTCATTGCGGCCGACTATATACCGTACTGCGCGCCTCTTCGTGTCTGTAACTTCCAATCCGGACGGCGTCTCGGCTCGCTTTAATAATGCGCGCTCAACAAAACATTCTAGAACACTTTTCTACCATTACCGGACTGCCACCCGCATTTGTCTGACTCTCTATGTCTCTGACTCTCTCTCTGTTTTTCTCTTCGCGTTTACTCCGCGTTTTAACAAATCAGCGAGATATCGACTGTTTTTTCTTCCCTATACTGGATATGCGATTGCTTATTCGTACTTAGAGCTTATTATTGTGTAGTTTGCGCGATTCCCTACACACCGTAGTCAGCTAGTGTGCTCTAACGCCAATGAAGAGGATGAGCGTAATAAAGCTGAATGTACCTAATCAGCAGTATTCGCACTTTCAGTAACGAGCTGTAAAAACTTTAAATTCATCCGCTAAATAGACGCGCCGAGCGTCCTTAAGCGGTTAAATACGACTTTTTAATCAATTAAATCAACACGACTAAGGACGAAAAATTATTCTTCGGCTCTTTATCAAGCTTTTTTTTAGCGGATATATACTATAAACTAGATTGCGCTTCGTTAAGGTCACTGGCCTAGCGCTTCTCAATTAAATCACGTTCTCGGTGGGAAGAGATTTTCCCGCAGCTAAAATACCGCTATAATAATTATTTAAGCTCATATCGATTGGCAATTTCACTCTAACGCGTTTTTTAAAACTACAGTTAACAAAGCTTTTTTTATAGCAATCACTTTAATAAAATGTATAAAAAAATAATTTTTTTACTGAAAAAACAAATTTTAATCTCTATCAGACTTATTTGAAGCTACAAGATTATCCGTAAACATAGAATAAGGAAAATTGAAGTATTGAAGAAATATGGAAAAATTGATATATCTTTCGTTAAAGTCTTTGAGGTAAGTAGAAAGATCGCTTATATTATGAGGAAAAGAAACATGAAAAAAATATTGACCATGTCTTTTAAATAGTGTGTAAAAAAAAATGAAAGAAAGCTATTGCGCCAAGAGAAATAAGGGTAGTTGCTGATTAAAAGGAGGCTTAAAATAGTGCAGAGAGACAACTTACTGGAGTAGGAGGGCTGGGCCAGCAGTAGGAGGCAGCAGGCGAAAAGACCCGCGGTCAAGAGCCGGGGTGGGTGAGCCATGTTCGCCGTTTTGTCGGACCGATGCGTCGCACTTTCTTTCTTGTGACTCTCCGTACAGTAATGTTAAAAAAAAAAAAATGTCCTTTCGACAGAGCAGTCTAACGCCAGTCTCTCACGGGGGCTACGACGAGAACACCACAGCGTCTCGCTTTTCTTGCCTGCTCGCTTTTATGCTCTCGTTTCCCCACCCCACGGGCCTTTCTCCTACCCCGTCAGCCTCTCGGAGCTTGGCGTAGCGGCCTCGAGGGCCTCCCTATCTCTCTTTCTCGCTCTCCTCTCTGCCTCTCTCCCTCTCTCTCTTTCTCCCGCTTTATGTGCGCGCTTGATGCCTGCGTGCGATGCACGCTAGCTAGCTCGCCTCCTCGCGGCAAAGCCGCCGCGCAGGGCACACACTTGCACGCCAGATGAGACTACCCCCGCCACTGCAGCGAAAGCCGCAGCACATGGGAAAGATAAGGGAGCTTCGTGCCCTCCTCGAGACTCGCTTTGTGATAAACTTCAATATTCTGGGGCCCCCCGAAAATCGAGACCCCGCGCTGCTGCTGCTGCTGCTTACACTGCTTACTCTCGCTTCTCTTTCTTCTTTTTCTCATATCTGACAGGACAAAGAAAAACTTTGCTTTCAAGGTTCGTATGTCCGAGTACAAGGGATTTTCAAACTGCTTGACGATTTTCTTTCTTTCCGCGCTTGGATTTTTCTTTTTTTCTCTCCTCCAGCATTTTGGAGCTCTCTGTTTCGGACAATTATTGCTAGATGCATCGAAACATTCTGACGGAAATTATTTTTTATTCTAAATAAACAAATATTATGAAAGTGGTACTACAGGATAAATAAATTTTAAACCGTTGAAATTTTTTCTGTATATTACAAATTTAATAACTATGAAAATACTTAAATATTCTGTTTCTTCACAGTCAAAGCTTTAAATTAAAGCTTGTAAAATCTGAATAATCTTTGAAAAGCTCACTTTTTCTACTTATTCTGTTGGTATTAAAACAATTTGTTTTTATTTCAAAATTTATTTATTAACTTGTTTGTATGTTTACTTACAGCCAAAATACGATGTAAAATGCGGTAAAGCTGATTGATGAGCTTGAGAATGACTTCAGTTGTAAGACTGTTTGTGCGGCCATTTGTACTGTGGATCCTCTAAAAGTATTATGAGCAAAAAAAAAAAAAAACAGTTATTACATGAATACCTACATAATACCTGCGCTACATTGTAAGTGAATTTTAATGAAGAATTTGAGTGAAAAGATATTTTGTCAACTTCACTGTATAAACTATCATAAAGTGGATAGAATGTTTCTTTTACAGTACAGGTCATGAGTAAGCTAGCACAAATCAGAGATCAGATCCAAAGGATCCATTCGCCCATGGTAGAAATAAAATTTTTGGGAGCACATATACTGTTTTACGCGTTTTCTTTTATAAAGTGGAGTAAACTGGTGGTTTTTCTATACTGTGACTACGCGATTATTTGAACAGATATTATTTATTATACTTTATACATTAATAATTATATTAATTTGATTTTTGAATAGTGAGAAAAATAGTGCAGTAAACAAAAAATAGTGCATTTTTAACTAGCCGAAAAATAATCATTTAGTGCCAATATTTGAAGGAACAAATTAGAAAATCATGAATTTTAATTATGCCGATACTGTGTAATAAAAGAAGTTAATATAAAATTACTTTTTATTTAAATGTAAGGCAATTTCATCTCTTTTTTAAATTAAGTACAAAAGTTTTCTGAAAAATATTTCTTATTTTACAGCCAACAATTTATTGTATGTTTAAGTTCAATACTCATCATTGGCTGAAAATAAATCTAGGAAATTGCTTGCTTTTATGCGCAACACATGAAACGAATTTTTAGATTTCATCGATAGATAGAATTCACAGTTTAATTGATTTTTTTCTTAATAAAAACCTTTTTTGTTGAGTATTTAAATTTTTTTATAATCACATATATATTACTGTACATATTATAAAGGTTTCCAAATTAATTTTAATTATATTATTTACTAAGTATTAATCATTTTGAGAGCACACATCGAAAAAGAATATAAAATAAAAGTTTTATAAAATTATTTTCTAAAATTTAAGAAACTCGTGTAACAGATAAGTGAAGCTCATAACATCGTGTAAGGCAGCATGATCTTAATATTCTTAGAAAGTTTTTATCTCGGCTCATAAGTCGAAACAAATTTTTTTCTAACGGTCACATGGGTCGTCGAAAAGATGCGATAAGCAGCGAAAAAAGCATTAAGAACATTTAGATGTGCAAAATGATGTCAGTTTAGGTTTGGAGAGATTAGAGTCACGAAACTGTAACGAAATATAAGAGCATTGATCTCATTGAGCCATCAGCAAGCTGCGTGATTTATACATAGCTTTAGGTAGTTAAGGTAAATAAGTGATGAATTTTAGAATATGCTTACTAGTAATCTATCAGACAATACAATCATACAAATATTTAATACATATCTATATATATTAAATAATATTTAACTTTTCGGCGGCAAAAAAATGTTGTGATAAGATGTTATATAAATGACGGTGGTTGAGTCTAAAATATTTACGTAAGCTTCGTTAAATTTGCTTCGAATTTAGTCCTTGGGTCAGAGCTAGTCAAAAGTGCAATTCTTATCATTTCATTTTTTAATTTTATAGTTATTTTGATCTGTGCTACATTGCATAAATATAATCAGGATATAAATCTCAGTAATTTATACATCGTTAACTTGTTAATCGCGTTTAATTAGATTTTTTATTCTGTTTTTCGAAATCATTATTTCTAAATTTTAAAGTGACATTAATAGTACATTTTTCAGTGTTAATTTTCGTTCAAAACATCATGATTTGTTGCAAATAAATCTTCAAACATTTTTAAGCACAACAATAATTTTTATCAAACTGTAAAAAATTTAGATTCCTTGGAAATTCTTAACACCAAGCCTAAAGTTAAGTGTTAAAATTTTGAAATAGTTTTTTTATTGTGCGTATATCGATATAAAAAAGTAAAATATATTTAAATTGTGTATTAAAAAAAGTAAGAAATTACATCTCAAAACGCGTTTACATATGTAGTGTCATGTAACATGTTAAGTAAAACTCTGCACGTGAATTCTCTTATGGAGTGTATATACATATTTATTGATTACCGATAATACTAAAAAAGCAAGTAGACAAGGAATACACAGCGAACATAATGCTAGATGATATCTTTATTAAAAGAATGTAAAGAAGAATGACAATGTAATATTTTCAGAGCAATGGCTTATTTCAATGCACGTTTTAATACGTAAGTCTATATCAAATCAGAAAAATTTTTTTAAAAATAGATTAAACAGTTTGTTTGCTTTGTTTATTTGTTTTCCAAAAAAAAGAACTTTATTTAGCTTTGATATTATAGTAGGAAATAGTTTCGATACTTATGATTTACATTAAAGGAGTAAGTAAACTTATGTAAATTTAAAAAAACTGTAAACATAAAATTAAACTTTCCATTAATTACCTGACCAATGCAACTTAAACTTTGGTTTATGGCATTAACCGCAAAATATTTGAGTACATCAAGTTTATCCCAATATAATCGGTTGGATGAAGTATCTAAATTTAAATCGTGAAAGAGGTTCATTTTTCTACTTATATGTAAGTAGAAGGGCTTTCAAAGTTCCCAGGGCGGCGTAAAAACTTTTTTAAAATATTTTCCAGTAAGCTTTAAAAGTCTGAAATTATCAAATTTTTCACGGGAGAAGTTTTTTCAAGTAAGTTTGACTGAAGCTTTTAGTAACTTTAAAAGCAATAAATAGTTCGTAATGAACTTATAACATTAAAACATTGAAATAATTTACTAACTATATATGAAGGATTAACATTTATTTGAATATTAATTCAAATAGACAGGAAATTTTTTAATATTTCCGAGTCATTTAAATTGAATCAACATTTAATAATCTCATTATATGATACGAAACTTATTCTAAAATTCTAATTTGTTTGTCGCGACGAGAGAAGGTCGGTAAAAAAACTTGTAAGAGCAAATGGAAATTTTAACTTTTCGTATCAGATGCGTCTTAGTCACTTGAACCAAATAAAGTACGTTAATACACACAACAATCTATAGATGTCTTAAAAACAATGAATATTTGTTATTGAGCAGAAAATTCGTTGAAAGTTCTGGAAAATGTCGAAGACCGAATTGGACTTGTAGATAGCGTATAGCTAGCAAGTATCTGCATATAGGATCAAGACCTTACGTACATTTCCTTCAAAGAAAGCAGAATAAACATACTGAATCAGCGACAGATGCACTATCACATCTCAATAGAAAGTAAACACGTTTGATGCATCATTTGAACGATAATTTGATTCCTTCTTTTTGCATGCAGATAAAAGCAATTTTTTCGTGTGCTCAAATCTCTTTACTTATAGTCAGCGTGCGCGCACGCGCGCGCATTAGTACAGAGAGACATTAACGCAAGATGTGTAAAATATCCATCTCCGATCAAGGGGCTGCATACAACTCTGACGAGTTATAAAAGGTGCATTATTAAATGTAACGTTTGCCAATGATTCCCCTCGGCGCGAGAGAGAGCCAATTAATGAAATTAGGACAGGAGCGTATAGTGAAAAAGCGCTTTGCTCTAATTTCCTTTGAGCCTTGACTCGTAAAATTCCGTTCGTGTTTAGCGCTTTTAATTAACAGTTCTACAGCTAAATTCTCGGAACCCCTTTCGATAAGATTTATTTCAGCTTCCGACTCTGTGTCATGTCTGATGAAAAGAAAAACATTTAATCCGATTTAAGAAGTAAATAGGCTACTTAATGTGTCAGCACGTGTGCGGTTATTGAAAATATTTTTGAATCGCTTCACTGAATACAATCAGCTATTTATTGACATACATTTTATTTAATTACATCGCTTCTTTTAAAAGCTAAGCTGTTTATTGTAAATCTTTCTTTCTGTCAAAATTACAACAATTTTTTGCGTCCTAAGAAAAAAGAAAATCTTTACTTTAAATAGTGTATACGATAATTCGAATAAAATTACAAAATTTTGTTGAAAATCACTTTTTTGTCCGTAAAAACATTATAGATCGTAAAGAATAACGCTTGATGGTAAATTTAACTATAGTTAAAGGAAAATTTCTTGTACCATTTTATGAAATTTATCAACTATTTGGTAATTTTTTAGACTTTTCAGTCTGTGACATCTTCACGGAAAAAATAATACAAATTTTCGCCCAAATTTTGTAATTTTTACAAAGTTGTCTGTCAATGTACATTAAAAATTAATGTTCCATTTTTTAACAGCGTATCAAAGTTCTGGAATCAAGTTTATTGCGAGAACGATTTTATTTATTGCTCCGTTTTCATATTTACGATTAGATAAATTTTTCACTCTTAGCCAATATGTACTTCTGTGGCATTTTTTTAACGATGTTATTGAATTAATTACATTGAGTGAGAAAAGTAAAAAATGGAACTACAAAAATTACTGCACGTAGAAAATTTTACCGTAAACTTAGGACACTTTTACTATACACTTTTTATGATTATGATTTATTAAACTGTGAGCGAGTTTCGTGGCTTAAAAAACTGTCACAGAAATGTTTATGATTTTTCGTATCATTCTCTCTCAGTAATAGACTTCATCTATAAGTAATATGGACATAATTCAAAGTAATGATAAAATTATAAATTTTTCTCCACTTTGTGCATAAATAATGGCATTGAAAGTCGGATCGGAAAAAATCGGATCGAGAGGAGCATTGCGAGGAAGAAGAAAATTAGCCGATCATTCTAGGCGTATACGCGCGCGCGGAGAAGGCCGAACGCGTAAATCCGGAGACGAAATCGTTTGAGTAGCGCGGCTCTGCTGCGTCGCCGACGATTTCACGAGATCAAGAGCATCTTATACGAGCTCTTGATTAGTTAATGCCCAGAGCCCGGCCCTCCTATCCATCTTTCTCTCTCCGTCCGTCCGTCGGTCTCTCGCTAAGCGCTTCCCTCTTCCTCGCTCTCGCGCAGCCAGCTCTCATATGTTAGACAAAGTTCCAGTAGCTTTCTCTCTCTCTCTCTCTCTCGATGGCGCATGGAAAATTTCAAATTCTTAGAAAACGGAGCTTCTCTATTTTCTCTGGGCAAGCTCCGAGAGAGAGAGAGAGAGAGAGAGAGAGACAGCTGCGAGAGAGCGAGGTTGCGCGTCTGCGGTGCATTGTTATCACGGTTTTTCCGAGACGAAGTCTATGCTTGTATATAAGCTTGTTGTCATTGCGCGCGTATCTGCTCTTCTCTACTAGCTCTCCCTCACGAGTTTCGTGGCGAGTTCACGTGCGCTCGGTACCCCCGCGAGAAAGATATAGAGAGCGAGAGCGAGAGCTGCGCGCGCGGGGCAAGTTTGGACTCTCAACTCGATTGTTTGCCGCGGCAGGTCAACGGTCATCGGCGCTGCTTATCCGCTTATCGCTCCAGACTCTGTATATTCGCGCTCGCCGTGCGACAGAGCGAGAGGGAAAGACAGAGGGGGGGGAGGAGGCGGCTGGCAGCTGTGCCAGCTCTCCTATATCTTTCTTTCTCTCGATGAATGACGCGCTCTCCCGCTTGCTCTCTCGCTCCCTATATACGTATACCACACACACGCACCACCCGCTCTCTCTCTCTCTGTGAATGCTCTCGAAAAGCCAGAGCTGCGCGCATCCGATTCGCCTCCGCCCGTTTCTAGGGGCTTTGAGAAAATATGAGTTTACGGCTCGGCCCTGACAAAGAGCACTGCTGCGGGGCCTTTTATTTTTTGCCTTTGGTTTTTCAGTTTTTTTGAGATGATAGCTTTTTGTTATTGCAAGCTCAGCTTTTTGTTAGCCAAAATTCACTAAGTATATGACAAAAAATTTCTAATACAAAATGCAATGTCTATGTTTTTGTTTTCGAATGATATTTTTCGGAATATCGAATTTTAAAATATTTTTAATAGCATATTTTTAAAAAATTTATAGAGAAAATACATTCAAATAAAGTTCTTTTAAAATCAAAACTATTAGTAGTAAAACAATATCAGACTCAACATATTTTTTTTCAATAACTTCATAAGTGATTACGTGAAAGCTAAATTGTAAAAAATTGATGTAAATATATATAAAGACCTCTAATTCCATTTTTTGTTTAAAAATATCAATTCATTCCAAAATTAATCAGTCCCTCAAAGAATCATAAAACGTACGTTATTTTTATGTTTTAAATTTGTGAAATATTTTTTTTTATTGGAAACGTTAACTGATTAAAACTTTATGTAAAAATTGATCTTTTATTATCAAACAAAACTAAACCAAAATGTCTTTCTATTTATATTTATTTTCTGTTTCGTTTGACTTTATGATTCAAACACACGCAAAGTAATAATAAAATGGAAAATTATTGCTTGTGAAATAAGAGCTCATATTTCAAAAACAAGGTCCCTTTAAAACAAATTACGAACACTGCTTTTATTTGTAGAAACTGGCAGATACCTAAAAGAATCTTCAAAATTTGCTTTTTGAGGAAGCGCAAGGCTTTATTAACGTAATATAAACTATAAAACTTAATACAAACAAATTCATTTAATTCAAAATATAATTAATTATAATTAATTACAGAAAAAAAAGCATATAAGATTAAACTGCAAATACAGAATTTAACTTGTGGGTATCGTAAAGCACGCTTACTTCTATCATTAAATTTTTTTAGTCACTTTAGTAAATGCTAAAATTATATCATTTAAACTTTCCCGCGCAGAAGTGTTGAGAAGGAGGCTTAAAGCTCATTTTAGTTTCTTTCACTGATGATAATGATATGTTTTTTGACACTATGTATCCGTGATTTTGAAAAAGATCTTCAATAATGAAAATTGAATAAATAAAATTTTAAATAATTCCAGGAATTTGTATCTAAAATCAAAATTTATCAATCAAATTTAAAATTATATATATGAGTTAAAAATTAAATAAATTAAATTCATTAACAAATGGTAAGAATTAATTGAATTAATTGGTTTCAATTTTGAAAAATTCATGTCAATATCGTATAGCTAACTTTGCTTCGGATTGGATTAAAATCTTTTGAGTTTGAAATGAACAAATTGAAACTTATTTTAGTTTGATTATTATTTTCTTTTTTTTTTAATTATATTATTTACGCTTTAAAAAGCTATTTCTTTTTAGGTACATTAATCTTAAAATAAGACTAAAAATATCTGTAAATTGAATATTATGGAGCGTTAAAACGTAACTATTTAGATTTCTTTCGTATTTTAGCATCTCAAAATATTTTTAAAAGATTAACTTTTTTTAGTCTAATTCATAAGAGCCGAAGGTATGAGACACCTGATTAGTAATAAAATTAGCGAAATTAAGAAATTCCCTTGATTCATTACAGATGACTGGCTTCTATAAGCACCTATAAATTCGAAAAATTTTTAATTAAACTTAACGTATCCCAGAGTCTGTGGTGCCCTTGTTAATTAATTTTTCTTTTCGCTTCTCGCATTTACGTACTGATCAGCTCGAAAGCTTCGGGAGTGGAGGCGTAATGAAAAATTGCACTGTTTGCCGCTGTGAAATTGCACATGATCCCTGTACGTAACAAAGAGTGCGCGTTCTCTGTTAGTACATATATGTATAACGCATCGCAGGGAATAAGATGAACGAGCCAGCTGGTGCTTTATCACGTTGCAAATGACGTTTATTATGTGTAGAAGCTCAACAATTTGCAACCCCAAGGAATATGTAGTTTAAGAATTAAAGATAACATTGTACCATGGTTGAATACTTATATAGAGATCGAGCGCTGTAAATGTGGTTTTTGGCGGTCGAAAATATTGTCAGTTGAAACGTATATGTACTTTATTAAATTTCAGAGAAGAACTTTTTAAACATCTTTACTTGAATTAAATTTAACGTTCATTAATGATAAAAATTTTGGAGTTGACATAGAAATAGATGCCTAGTATTAATTAGTCTATCTATAGTACCTATCGTTATTGATTATAATACTTAATCTACAAACGAATTTTAATAACTATGTGCAAATTACAAAAAAAAAATAATAATAATAATAATAAGTACAAAATATACACTTCCAAGGAGAGGCCCCACCTCCGGGTCACGGATTTTGCTTAAACTTTTCCAGGGCCTTTTTTGACCAACAAAATGGAACCCGTGTCCCGGGGTTTCATCGAATAGGCCTTAAAACTTAAGTTATGTGCATTTTCAGTATTATCTTGAGAAAAGCAGCTTTTACGTAAAATTTTAATAATCTAATGTACAAGAATCCTACATTAAGTATTAAAATAGAAAATAAATCTTGAAGAATTCAGCTTCAATTTGCTTTTTTCAGAATTGAAAAATATTAATCTGATCCAAAGTTACAATAATTTGAATTAGAGCAATAAGAAATCATTTGAATTTGTACTTGCTAATATTTATAATTTAACCATGTATTTCCTTTGCTTAAATTCAAACTACCATAGGAAAGTTTTAGCAAAATCCGTGACCCGGAGGTGGGGTCCTCTCCTTGTTAGTCCCAACTGATCAGAGAGACAAGGTATATACAGTTAGGTTAAAAAAAAATTTGTTGCGTCATATTCTAATTAACTGCTTTATCACCCTGATTTAAAAACGACATTAATGATTGTCTTATATGAAAATTTTTGCGTAACATTTAAAACAAAATATTTGCTAATAAATTTTCCCTTGAAAAGCTTTACTTATTTATGAGCAGAACAGTTCGTAAACAATTTTGTTTATTAGTGAATCATTAATTAATCATCGAGAAGAGAAGAAAAATAAAACATGTTAGAAAATATAGTATTGACGATTACTTGAGTGACAAAGTACAAGACAAGTAGTCTTGTTTTTATTTCCAAGAACGCCCCCCTATCGCTTGTACGTTTATTTTAATCGCGCCTCCGAAGTAATACAGAGGAGTGTATATATATATATATATATATATATATA
>UELX01001820.1:0-38054 GCA_900480035.1 Eupelmus urozonus
TGTGATAAAATCTGCCCACTGAACAGAAAATTTAGGATAATATGGGCAACTGGTAGTCAATTTTCTACCAGGGGAATTATTAATTTATTTGAAACATGGAAAAGTAAGTAGTGAAAAAAAAATGTTTGGAGAAATATACAAACAGAAGAATTAAATAATATAAAAATTAATACAAGATGACATTGTGTCAACAAAGGTAAACGCGGGGCATATT
The DNA here is from genome assembly GCA_900480035.1 of Eupelmus urozonus. Classification (NCBI taxonomy): domain Eukaryota; kingdom Metazoa; phylum Arthropoda; class Insecta; order Hymenoptera; family Eupelmidae; genus Eupelmus; species Eupelmus urozonus. Next base: position 215 of record UELX01001820.1, read on the forward strand.
TCAGCGCTCCAAAAAATTATGAAAATCACGGTAAAATTTGTTGAGCGTCACGATAAAAATTATAGCCGTTCCCTATAATTTTTATGGTTACACACAATAATTTTTACCGTGATTTCTATAATTTTTTGGAGTGTTGCCACCCATTTCAGGTTTAACATGGAAATTCGCTCAGTGTAAACTCCTTATTCATCTTCTTTTTTCTTTTTTATCTGCTTTAGTAGTTTTTTATTTATTTATTGTTTGTTATTTATTTTTTTAGTAGAAATGATGCCATTTAATGACTAGTATATTCCTAGTAAAAATGGATTCAATGGTATTCTATGCTAGGCTAAGCGCTTTTATAGCAGGAAAGCTTTATCAGTCTGCTCAGGTCCAAACCAAATATGAAACACAATTTGAAATATGAATAAGTTTGAATTTGTAAAATTTCGAATTTCTCTAATTATTGTTCTTGTTATTCGTTTATAAAGAGAGTAAATACACAGTTAAAAAAGTTTCGTACTTTAAATTTGTCCGTATTTTACGAAATTTTTACGTATTTCTGTCCTTATTTTACAAAAATTGGTCAAACATCTAAGGCAAATTTCTTATAATTCTCTGCTCTATAAATTACGGAATTCATGTAATGTATAACTTACGATGAATTTACGTCAACCCAGATGAAAATAAGCAAATAATACGTTAAATGCTTTTGAATTTTCAAACGAAATATGCATTATAATTAATTCTATTTTTATAACGTAAGAAAACAAAGAACACAGGGCTAATTTGAGTCTTCGAACATAAAACACAAAGTTCTGCGATTACTTTACTGAATTATATTTTCATTGAAAATTCTAAAACAAAAAATACTCAGTTACAATGATTGCGATTCACCATTTTCATTTTTATGTTTATCAAAAGACTTTATACATGAATAACCTTCTATTTTTAAAACACTTTACTTGACAATAATTTATTTAATTTAATAACCGAATGATTTTCTACATGTTTCTTGAGTTATCCATCTTTTATAAACTGTATACACAGTTTGGTTAACAGAAAAAAAACAGCATTATTTTTCCAAAAACTGGTAAGGTTTTCGCAAAATTAATATGCATAAATTTATTTAATTAAGTCGCATTCTCGAAATGTAAATTAATGAATCTTTAGAAATATCAAGCTTTTTGGAAATAAGCTCTATAATTTAATTATGTAGTTGGAATAAGTTATCGTTCGCAGGCCGTGGTTATGATAGGTGACTAAAAATAAATTTCTTTCTTGATCTATGCGAACCAAGTTGTTATAGTTAAATACATTTATTTACATATTGCTTAGGCAACGTTTCGGACGAATTAAGAAACCTCCCTTTTCAACACTTTAGCGTAATTTTAAATTATATATGTGTCTAATTAACATAATAATTGTTAACCTCTATAGAGGTTTTCGTCGAAAGGAGAAGACTTCACGACCACGAACGAACTCGCGGTTGGAAGTCATTTTCTTGATAAGCTTTAACAGCATATCGGCCTCAGATGTTAATCTAACATATATTAAGTTGCTTCCGCCCTCGTTTTGTCGTCTCCCTGGGCATTTTGCAACAACCTTATTCTCAATCAGTCGAGAATAAAGTACTAGGTTATATTTCCCTAGAATAAAGTACTTTACGCATGCGTGACAGCATAACTTGATATAAATCACTACGGAGCTTATAGGCAACGATTAATTTATTTTTTTGATGTTCTAAAAAGTTACAAATTGCACTCAGGAAATAAAATTAGGGAATATAAAATAATTTTGACATAGAATATGTAATTCATTGAAAATATTAAATTTGAAGTACTAAAAAATAATATTTTTAACTGATTTTGCAACTTGAATTTCAAATTCTTTTATACAAGTAACTGTTATGCCTAATAATACGAATTTTTATGTAATGTATACAAATTTTCTTGCATATAAGTATACGATCATAAGCATGTTGCTGTTCTAACAATAACTAATTACTAATAGTTGAAAGACTTTATTATTTATTGTTTTCATCCTATTTAAAACCATAATTGTTTTGTTTTGCTTTAAATAGTCACATTATATAATTTACTATATACAGAATTAAAGATAAGATTGAAAATACAAAGCTAAATATAAAATTATTTCAAATTATAAACATTTTACATTAAATAATTGCAGCACAATATTCAATAATAACAACTAAAACCAAATTACATTTCCGGAATCACCCTAAGTTACCCAGCTTAATTTTCAAACGGAAATAATTTACAACAGATACCTTCCAAATCATTAAAAAAACCTATTTTTCCCTTTTCCATCTCAGAAAAAATCCCGCAATCTATCTATATTTTCCTGAAAACTCATTCTTATTTCCTCGCGCGTTTACACTGGCCGAGAAAACCGCGTCAGCCGGTGAGCTGCTTAGTTAAGGGGGTGGATTTGCGCCCAACTCTCTGGATAGGGGAAAGGAGGAGGAAGAAGGGAGATGCGCAGTGCAGCAGTGCCACGGGGTGGTGCACCATGTCCCCCGGCGTTTTATAGCGCGAACGGAGTTGGCGCAGTCGGGCAGGCCAGTCTGCGGCTGAGCTCATCAGCGTTACGTGCAGCGTGTTTCCAGGCGCTCTCGGCGGAACTTGTTTGTTTCGCGGTTCTGTTTTTCAAGGTGGGATGTTAGAGGACTCGGTGTTGTTGATGCCGGTGCGCTAGGCAATTTGCGGAGCTGATGGGAGGAGAGCGAGGGAGGCTCGATGTTTTGGGAGGTGATTTTAAGGTAAAGTTTGTGAGTTTTTGAATTGTTTAAACTTTAATAATTTAGTACGTAAATAACTTATGATTAGTATATGGAACTGGTAAATAAGAATTTACCATTAGAGTTATTGATAAAACTATTTTGATTTTTAGTTCGAGTATCTTGCCCATACGAGAGACTGGAACAAAATAAAACAAAGATACGGTAAAGTAAGAGCATACATTATATTAGCCGATCGAACTTTTGCACATAGTTTGTAGCACGACAGTTACAGGAATGGTGTGCTTAGTTTAGAACGGTATTTACTTTTAAGTGTTCAAAAAAATGTTTATTAGAAATTGTCGATTTTCAAGTCGTTATCATAAAAAAACTATTGTTTATAATAAAATTGTATTTTTTATGAAATTATAATTTAATTTACTTACTTTTAGTTGGTAAAAAAATTATGATTTAATATTTTCATGTAGAATATTAATATAAATTAAAAACAACTACAAAATGACTGGAATAAGAATTGTTACCTTGATTAAAAACTATATTAATACTTAATTTGAATTATTTTTTAATGTTTAATTTTGCTCTAAAAGTAAAAAATTGGATCAAAATATTGCTTTTTATAAAATACAATATATAAAAGTACAAAGTGTATCAAAATTATCATTATAAGATATTTTATATCACTCTAACCTTAAAATTATGAATTTGACAAGGTTGAATTTATACATATATATAGAATTCAGAACGATCTTATGTATAAGTTGGTGGTAAATAATCAACTACCATGACCAAATGTACCATAAATGAACAAAATATAAATATAATAAACATAGCAATAAATGTGCCATGAGACATTCGCCGACCATTTGGTGAATTGGCCATTTTTGTTGGAGAAATTTTCTACCAGGATATGGATATGATTGATTCCTTTATCAATATGGTCACCAAATGAATGCACTTGTATTGTTTATTAGATAAAATGGGCAATAACACATCTTATTTCATTGCATCTCCATATCTAAATTTATAATTGTTTTTATAAAAAACTATTATTGTTAACACCTACATTTAAGATAGATATTACTTTAAACTTAAATAGTACATTATGCAACAAAGGGCAAAAGTAGCAGATTTTTCCCGTGCGTGAGTTTACTATCTGAACAAGATTATTTTTCACGAGGGTGCGTTTACTGCTCGAGTGAAGCGAGCATTCAAATTTCTAGCTTTTGGATCTTGAAATTCGGGATCGAAACAATTTATATATATATGTGCCTTAAAAGTTGTTATATGACAAAAAAAGAAAGAAAAACACAATTATAAATTAGCGAGAAAAATGGCTATTATTCCCGCTAATCCAATTTTAGGGTAAAATATGCTACTTTCGCCCCGTATTTCAGGGGCAAAGTTGGTCTTTTCGGTCGGGCGTGGAATAAAATAAATTTATTCCACCCCACCCAAAATACCAACTTTTGCCCCTGAAATACGGTGCGTAAGTAGCATATTTTTCCCGAAAATTGGTTAGCTGGCAAAAGTACTTTTGCCCCGCTAATTTAAAGTTGTGTTTTTCTTTCTTTCATTGATATATAACAACTTTTAGGGCATACATATACATATATCTGAATATATATATTATATATATATTTTTTTTCTCAATTTTTTCTTTTCTTGATCTTTTTATATTCTTTTTTTCTGAAGCGAAATTGTTTCGACCTCGCATTTCAAAATCCAAAAGTGGTCTTTCGGTTGAGAGTGGAATAAAATACTATATGCAACACGGGACAAAAGTAGATCCTTCCATTAGGTGATTATACTGCCCTTACAAGAAAAAAAATTCTTGTTCGGGCAGTAAACTCACCTGAGGAAAAAATCTACTACTTTTTCCCCTTGTTGCATAATGTACTATTAAGATATAATTAAAAAAAGCTATTAATCCAATTATTAGCAGCTTAAACTGTAATTAAATATTTTTCACTATACCTTCTTTATTTTTCTTCCATAATTCTTTATTTTTCTTCCCTAGGTGCGTAATATACTATTACGTATTAGTATTTTTTAATGCAAAAATGAAAGAAAATATAGCTTGTATATCAAATTTATAGTTATCGCTATAGTAAATTAAATTAACTTATCCATATAAGTTTGAATTCATATTCTGCATGATTATGTAATCGACCAATAGAATGGAAGGATGGCGGATAGTATAACCTACACAGTGTTAAATATTCCTGGAAGCTATCCGAAATATTGTAACGGAAGATTTGAAATATTTCAGAAACCTTTTATAAAATATTCCTAAAATATTTGTATGTCCTCAATTTTTCTTACATTAAAATATTTCCTAAAATAATCTCGGCATATTCTAAAATTTTTTTATGAAAAACATTGGAAAATTTCAAAATTTTTAATAAATATTTCTGGAATATTCCATAAATATTCCTGGAATATTGCATAAATATTCCTAAAATATTACAAAAGTATTATAGGCTGTAGTAGGCCCGAAAGTACGTAGGCCCGAGTGATTCGGAATCACACGCGGTGGATGAGAAGTTAACGCACATGTTGCGAACAATATTTTATGATCAGTATGCGTAAAATTGCACTTTTAAAAATATGCAAAATATTTAAAGTGCAACTTTACGCATACTATATCATAAAATATTAATGAAAACTTCAATTAATATTTTATGGAAAAAATAGTTATAAATATTTTCTATAAAATATTACTGATTTTTACAGATTTTCGTGGGAGATTTCTTAGAAATATTACGTAACATTTCACAGATATTCAAGGAATATTTTAAAAATATTCCATGGAAATATTTCAGCGGGATATTTTGTAATATTCCCACTAAAATAAAGGTGGATGTGTATTATGCTAAATAATAATGAAAATCGTGGTTATATTTGAAAATCGTGTTATTTAATTCTCTTTCTAGTATAAAAGCCAACCTGAGCCGCATACTAGTCAAGTAAATGGATTTATTGAAATTGTACTCAACGCTTTTGCTTATAAGCCAATAAGTTTTGCGTATATTATAGAGTACGCTACACGAGATAATATAACTCACCATATAGCCAAAGTAAAATCTTTACGTTATATGCGATACTTTCTGAGCATGAACATGAAAGGTTTTAATGTATTGATTTATTTATTTCAACAATTTGATTAGACATAATTGATTTGTATTTCTGCTAGTCTGCCTCATCATATTTCCATTAATGTTTCTTTTTTACTTTTTAAGAAAATATGAGGTTAAAACTTTCATAACTAAAGTTTTAAAATAAGTATATTATATTACAAAAATTTGAACTCAAAACTAGTCACTCGATAATGTAAAATATAATACATAATTTTTATTCACTTTTCACTTTTAATATTTAACACGCAAATTGTTGATATTAATACATCTACAAGATATCGTTATATAGCTTTTCTAAAATAAACAAATAAATTGATGAATCGCTGATGATTTCTGATACAGTAAAACATCCATTAATATTTGAAATTTCCAATAACCGATTCTATTAAAGTAAAAGTGATTAATCTTCGGCAAGTAAACGCAATGACAGCAACCTTATAACTTTTCGCGCTCGCGAATCGCCTCATTTTCTTTTTTCTTCGAAAAGCTATGTGCAAAAGACTCGAAGGATTTAGCTCCACGACGGGCGCCTAGCCCCGCGATACGTGACTCAGTGCTGATCGGGCTACTTTCTTGTAGATAGAAGGTCACGTTTGGAAGATACAATAGGTGTGTTGACACTGTTGACAAGTTTTAAGTGGATGTTATAGGAAACTTCTGCTTCGCATAAAATACTGGCGGCAGGGGCTAAGAATATAATGAATAAAATTAGCTGCGACGAGACTGTCTACTGATAAATCAGTTAGACGAAAGTTTGCTCGTTTAGAGAATTATTAAATGAAAAATAATCCAAATTTTTTTTCAAAAATAGCGGCATTTTATAGGACATCGAAAAATTTTACATCAAAATAGTATGGTGTCTAATTAATTATTCGAAAACTTGTAAAATGTTTTTATTTAACTAACATTAAAATAATTTTCTTATTACGCTTATCTAAACCAAATTATTCTAACTTCTTAATTATTTGCTAGTCTCTTTAAAAATCTCAAAAGCAGTACTGCATCCAAAGTTCGACTAAACCACCATCAAACTCAAACTAACTGCTAACTAAACGTTTGCAACAAACTTCAGTCGTTCAATCCCTTTTACGATCTCACGACGACTTCAACAACGTCTCGCGACTCCCCCAATTCTCCCATCCAACGCACGCTCGACAAAATAAAAAAAAAACCCCGAGTAAATCATCCAAACGCACTTCTCCCAGTAATTTCCCAATTGAAAGCGGTAGCACTCGCGGGCGCGTGGGCCTATTTTTGTTTTGACACGCGCACAAGAGCCTCCATATACCCCGCATTATACGCGCGCATACACGCGATGGATACCCCACGGCTTGTTGGGCAAGCTCAATACCGATCGGACACCGCGGCAGCCTTTTACTCTCTCTCTCATTCTCGTGGCGCTCGGCGCGCGCACCCCCCCTTGTCGAAAAATTATACGCCGTGAGAGAGTGTTCAATCCGCTAAGCGCATGAGCCTCTTTGCGCGCGAACAATGGAGATGAGCTGCCTCTTCCTTCTTCTTCTCTTTCTCGTCTGAGTTAGACTGTATAGGCAGACGATGAGCAACTCGGAAATCCGATCGCTGGCCACTTTTTCCTTTGCCGCGGCTAAAAGCCAATGCGCGAAGGGGCCCACCGGAAGTCCGGCCTGCTCTTCTCGAATCTGGTCATTGTTTTGGTTTTTCACTATTGTGCGGCGAAATTTGGGTTTTGTTTATGATGGCTTGTGCGAGGGTTTTTGTTGTTTGCTCGCGGCGAGGGAGTTTTTTATTTTTGATACGGTAAGCTGGTTGGGTTGGTTTGCTGAACGACCTTTCCTATGATAGTTTTTATTTTGGTTTTTCTTTATTTTGTAAACGTGTAACTTTTTGACGGAAACATATATTTCTTATTCTACTTTATTACGAAAATAGTCACGGAACAAGTTGATATTGTTACATACACAGTGGCAAAAATAGTTTAAGATTGAAAAGGAAAAAACGAAAAGATAAAAAATTGTAAAGTTACTTTTTGGATTGGAACTGAAATTATTATCATTATGATTAAGCTTATATTTATTTACCATAAGGTTATCACTTAAGCATTAGAAACTATTTATTAATGTGGCTAGTCACTAATAAATAATGACTGTTCATTAAGAATTAAGAATTTCATAATATTAAAATATCAACATTAGTTGTATTGAAGAGAACGAAAAAAGGCTAAAAAGTAAATTAAAAAAATGTGATCTGATAAACAATATCATATATTTACGTTTAAAATTATATAATTTGTTAATAAATGTTGTTTTATAACTTATTAACTATTAACTCTATGAAAAAACATAAATTTCTAAGAATATTCATTTTTTATATACTATATTACATGTACTAACTCATACTCGATTCTCTAATGATGATAAAATAAAACTAGTTACACCAATACTCGCTCTCTAACGATTTTCAAAATTTATTCGTTCAGCACTATTATCCGCTCGCAATTAAGCACCGCTCCGTGAAAGCGAAAAAAAAAACGAGAAGCGCGCGCTCGTTTAAATTTGACGTGGACGACAGAAAGAAATTGCCAATGACTGCACAAATAATGATCGCCTGATGACTTGACAAGACTCGCGACGCCGACCGAGCCACTCTTTCCAACCCTCAGTTTTTCAGCGACCCTTTCGACCCGAGCTCCGCGTTTTACAAATTCATCATGGGAAACTAGCCGCCTCGACTGCAGGTTCACATTACTTACGCGATGAATCTCCATCTGTCCTCATTATCCGGACTTCAAAGAGCGACCCTCAAAACGGAAGTGATCCGGGTTTTATCTTGCATGCATTATTCGCTTCACTGCAGCGCGAAAGCGCGAGCTGTATACGGATTTTGCCTGCAATGGATTATAATTAAGTTTTACATTTTTTGAATCTATACGGTTGCCGTGAAAGTTTTCCGAATTTGTTTAAACTTTAATACAACATCGAAAAATATATCGTAACTAGATCGAGCTCCTCGTAAAGGACGACCAGCAACACACTATAGGTACAATAGTGGCAATCAGGGTTTTTCCAGCCTCCATTCACGCAGCCCAGCCTCGCAAACTGCTAATTAAATCTGCATTCAGCCTCGATTCTCCAAGAGCAACGCGCGCTTTATTACCAAGCCGAATTCGACACGGCATCTTTTTTTAACGCGCCGCGGAGGGAGTAGCGCATAAAGCGGCCCGAGGAAAGTCGACAAAGTGCACGTGACCCTGTGTACGCCTCCGCGACGAATTCGCCAGCAGTTCTCGCTTATTTCTAATCGGACGACAATGCGAACTTACTTTTGGGCGCGGATGCGCGCTGGCCTCCTTCCGGTCACGTGTCGATCGTCAGAAGGGCTATTTTCGCGTCATTCAGGGCTGCAGTGTGGTTTATTGTTGCTGGTTTGGGGGGTGAAGTTGGGTGTATTGGGAGAAAGTGAATTGAAGGAAGTATGGAAGAGTGTGGAGTTTGGGTTTCTGTTCGCGGAGGATTGTTTGTTTCTTTCTCTTCTTTATGGCCGTTTGGGGATTTCACGCGTACGTAGTGGAAAGAGTGAAGGGGTAAGGTTTAGAACGTGTAATATGGAGGCGTCCTTTTGATTTTTAACTGCTTTATAGTAAGTGGATTTAGAGTTGGTTTTCTTTAAATTTTTTTCCTATTACCATTGGAATCACCGGAAAACTAACTCCGCAGTATCCAGATATATCTTTCAAAATATTCGGTTTACACATCACAATATAACCACATAAAAAAAAGTCAAACAGTTTTTCATATTAGCACAAGAAGCAAACGCCACTCCAGCCACAAAAGGCACCGCTCCCAAAATCAGTTTCCAAAAACAGTCCGAAAAAAAGCCGCCCTCAACTCGTCTCGGCCGCTAATCCACTTACAGCCCTCCATTCTCGTGTCACCGCAGCGCATTAAGTGGCCCGAAAAGCAACGGACGCCCGCGGCACACTCCACTTTATACAATCGGAATCCCGTCACGCTGCCCGTGTTCCTTCGCCGTCCGGATAAAGGGAAATCTCCGGCCAAAATTTACTCGAAAGCGTGGAGCAGCACGCGCGCTCGATCAAGAAAGAAAAAAAAAGGGAGCCACTTGTGTGTGTGCGCAGGGAAATAAAGGAGAGGGAGCAACGCGCGCGCGAGCTGACATTCAAGAAAGTCAAGACGCCTTGTGGAAAGGCGACGAGAAGGAATAACGAGCTTGCGTAACGGAGGCCAGGTGCTGCTGGTCTATCGTCTCTCTCCCTTCCTGTAGACGTCCTCGTTGTCACCCTCGAACGTCTTTCAGTGCGGGCTTGAGTGGGGAGGGATGGAGAAAAGATAGAGGTTGGCCGAGGGATGCGGTGGGGTTGGAGTGATTTGGAGTTTATTGAGGTAATGCAGGTGATTTGATGATTATTCCGACGGAAATTATATTTTTGTGATGTGCGGGGTTATCGGATGGTATGGGATTGAATTCGATTGGATGATTTTGTGAGTGTTTCTTTTAATGCAGATATTTGTGTAGAAAAGTTTTATTAATTTTGTTGACAATTGAATTGATATATACAATTTCGATAACAACAAAAGCGATAGCTCCTGAAGTACTTATAAAGTTACTTAAGAAAAATTAAATAGGCCCTAATTAGTACCAACCAGGTTACTTTATTATTAATATAATCTTTATGGTAGTTAGTCCACAGTTAGAATCTAGTTAAGTCCTATCGAAAACTTAATAAGTAAACGTAACTAATTAAAATTTTACTTAATAAATAACAATAATTGCATCAATATTTTACTTTAACTAAACCAACTCTGTATGTTTTAAATAGTGGAAAGTCGTACTTTTTACTCTTTAATGGAGCATTTTGAACTAAAAAATAGTGAAAATTCACGATAAAGTAGTGAACTTATACTATTTGTTAGTTCAGTATGCTCCACTAAAGAGTAAAAAGTGCGAATTTCCACTATTAAAAATTTACAGAGAACTTAGCAACAAAGTCAGCAATAACCACATCCATCTCGTTAGCAACGCTTAGCAAAAAAAGACACCGTATAAGTGACTGGAAAATATTCGAGACGTCAAGACGCAGTGAATGAGAAAAGCGAGTGAAAGGCAAAAGAGGGGAGGATAGGCAGGAAGGGCAAGAGCGCGCAGCTTGTAGTGTCAGTCTATAAAATCTCATAAACACCCCTAAAGAGCCGCGCGCATCCGAGAGTTGGCCCGGGCGCGCTCTTTGAAAAGAATAAAATATCGCTTTCGCCGCAATTTTACGGCAATTTTCCAATCGGCCGGAGAGAGCCGACGTATCCAGGTGTGCGGCCCTCGCTCGTGTATACACGTATAATGCGATCACGTATATGGCATTCCTCCTATTTCTCAGTACATTATATTTGCTCTGCGGCATTGTTACATGGACTTTCCATTTATTCCCTCGGAGCCACTTTGGCAGAGTTGTATACCAGGCGCGCACGTATCATTGTCTAATTTTGCTGTTGAAATGATTTTACGGATATTCCGGTTATTTTGGGATTGAATATTGGACGTGAAATCATTTTGAGTATTATGCAATTTGACAATTGTCTTTTTCGTTAAAAGCTATTCGATTGTGAATCTGTAAAAGAATATAGACTAAGTTTAAATTATCTTTTAGTGTAAACTGTTAAGTATAGATTTTATATTGTTTACGCTTAAGGGGGCAAGACACTTTTAGAGCCTTTAAAAAAAATACTTATTAATATTCAAATTTATCTTGTATTTAAAAAATGAAGAAAGCTTTGTAAAAAAGAGGCATACCTTTATTTTAAGCTCTCATAAATTATAATTTTCCATCACAAAGACGTCTATATTCAATCGATAAATTTTCTTATCTATAATTCCTACCCTGTAAGATTTTAACTGACTATGGATAAAATTTCTGTTCATGTATTTCTGTCGATCTCCTATATTAAATTTATAGTACATATATAACTAATAATTTTTTAGACAGACTCTAATATTATCTTGTCCCCGAATAGTAGAGCAAAGTCAGGCAATATCAGACTCTTCATTTTTGTTATAACTTATTATTTTTTTTTTCTACCGTGACTTATTACAAGTAGAAGGTTTTTAACTTTTATTGTTATTATCTACTTATTTAACAAAAAATGCTACATAATAGATGCAGATAAAGTGATTTAATTTGTACCTGGTAAAGATTTTACTTCTTTAATCTCAAAAATAAAATAACTTCACCCATACATTCTTAACAAAAACCCTTAAAATCATCAAGTAAAAAAGTGACTGAATTTCCATCAAACATCACCTGGTTCATCAGTTCGCAAGTAACAATAGCTTCTATCTACAGCCACTCTATCGACTGCATACTCAAACCGCGCGAATTACACACGCTCCCGAACTCCCTCGTGCCTTTCACCTCTCATTCAATTAAACCGCGCATATTCATCCCATCTATACTCCAAGCTCTCTCTCTTCTCTCTCTCTCTCTCTCTCTCTCTCTCGTCCCTTTGTCTCCGCACTTTTCTCGCTCATTTCTCCGGAGATTCGGAGGCTAGAGTCAATACTCTCTCTGTCTCTCTGCTGATTCGTGTAAACGACAATTGCTCAATGATCCGTGCTCCGGGGGCCGCTGGCGAACCGAATCGTCGGGCAATCGCTCGTTCATGAAGAAGCGGGCCCCGAGATGAAAAAAGAAAATTAATAACCGGTGCTCGCGGAATCGTTGATTTATTTCGCTCTCTCGGGTGTACGGATAGCCGTGATTCGATGCGCTCGTAATTTTCGGATTTTTTCTGTTATTTCATTAGCCGATGAATTATTTTGGGTTTTATGGTGGTACCTTAGATAGAATTTTATTTAATGCAGTATTTCGATGTTGTTTTTCATGTTCATATAGAATCGTGTACTATGACGTTAAAATCTAAAGCATTAATGATATAAAAATAAGTGTCACGTTAAACGTAAACTACATTACCCTACGCGGCTTTTTATAAACTAAAATACGAAAACGACGATGTATGTTACGTTACGCCCGCATGCAATTTTAATTAAGCGCAAACCAGATTACAATTAATCGCGTTCCTTTAAACAATCGCCAAGAACCATATAATCCTGATAAATCTCATCACCTTCGCCATTGTCCTCAGATTCAGCCTCCAACAAAAATCGATAAATTCCATAACGAGCTCAGCCGGAGCCCGGTGAAACTTTCGAATCTCCGCCGCTGAGAAAAAGAGGGCCTCGTAACCGGGTTATGATTTTCATTGCCCGAGCGCGGGTTATTGCATCGGACGGCTAAAAAATGTGCGCGGCGGTAATGGCGTAGTCGCATCTTGCGGCTGCTGCGCCCGTGCACAAAGTACCCCCCGGGATATAACCAGATTAGCGTCATTCTCGTTTGACTGACTGGCGCGCCGAGGCTTTTCGTGAGACCTAGTTGCACGCGCGCGCGCGGATAAATCGTTTTTGATGCCGGGGCAAGCCTCCGCGCGTGTATATCGATTCGCGGAGCTTATTTCCGGCTCCCGGCGAGGATGATGAAAGTGGTTTTTTTGAAATTTTTTGGATTTCCGGGGATAGGTGCGTGCGAGTGAGTTAGAGCGAGGATCGAGTGCTGAATTGTGTCTGTTATAAATAATTTGAGAGAATGGAGTGGATATGCTTTTTAACGAGGTGAATTCGATAATTAGCGTTACATGCATTATTCCGCGGAATTTAATGAGGTGCTTGCTCGACGCGCAAGAATAACCAATTAAACTGCAAGTTATATATACGTTTCCACAATTGTGAATGCGCCGGGCGTGATAAATTACGATAGGCGAACAAAAATACAGGAATATTCGTCTACAAGCCGAGAACAGGTCGATCGTTAATTATGAAGAAAGTACTTATAAAATAACGAGAATTAAGCAGCGACTCAATTATCAAGAATAATCCACAGTTACTTCCTCGTTTATTATTTACCCCACCCCCATCCCTTCCTCAAAACACCCAGATCGAAGCAGAAATACAAAAAAGGAAAAACCGATCATCATCTCCACCCGAACCACCCAATTCCCTCGCCGCTCCTCTCTCAAAAGCTCCGGCCCTCCACCCACGCAGAAAAAAATCCATCTTCGTGGAACGAGCGAGCGCCGCTTCAAAGCGAAGCGCGCAGAGCAGCCCGCGCAGTCGCAGGACCGTTACTCCTCTCTATATTTCGTGACGAGTTAAAGAGAGGCGCAAAATCAAACAAGCCAAACAGAAAGAGCCGGGGCCCGCTCTATAGATCCTCGTGTCATCCTATCGCGGCGGCAAAACCTACAGCGCGTCAAGGCTCTGTAATCCAGCAGCCCAGGAGCAGCAACAGCAGCCCATCAAAGAGCGAAAAAGCGCATCATCCGACACCTCTCGCACATTTTTCTCCAGCCCCTCTCTCTCTCTCTCTCTCTCTTATAACACGGATCGAATCGCCGTGAAAGCTTCGACAATATTGCAGAGCCTCGAGAGGACACCTATATATATACATATATACTTATGAAAGGGCGCCGAATGACAAGTATCGAGAGGGCGCGCAGCGGCACGGTGGCATCATTGTGCCAGGCCGGCTCGAGTGGACTCTTGAGCGCGCGCCCCCCGGAACTGTATAGCCTATTTACGGGCTTTCGACACGGCGCGTTAGTTATGGCAGCGCGACTCGCTGGCTTCCTATTCGCGCGCTTTGCTGTATATATATATATGGGATTATAAATTATGGGCGGACGAGAGTCGCGCGAGGCGGCGCTCGATTTTATATTATAAATGACGGGGCTTGATGGTGGCTGGGTGCGAGGAGGGAGTGAGGGAGAGCTGGGGTTTTAGGTGGGTATCGGAAAACGATTTGACCGGGAGTCTTAACGAGGAGGACGTATTGGACGTAAGGTGGGGTTAAGGGGCAGTGATGAGAAAGTAAAAAAGTAATTGTTATGCGAAACTTGCGGAGATCTCCGACGCATCGTCGACGTACGTGAGCTGTTTGAGATGCTGATTTTTGATTGTCCGTGTGGTGTCTTGGTTGTTTTGAGAACCGGAAAAACATTAAGACTGCAGACAATATATCACCAATATATTGGAAGTAACTACTGGCTATGTAGTGGTTTAATAATATCCAATATTTTGGAGATATTATGGCAATATTTTTACAATAGATGTCAAAATAAATTAATATTTCGAGTCTTGCTTCTGTAGGCTTGTACTTTATATCGACTGAACTATTGTTTTATAAATATAATTAAATTAAAGTAGTACATTTTGATACAGCTATGTCAAAGTCATGATTTTGAGGTTAGAGTAGTATAAATAGATTAAAACTTGTATTAACAAATGCAGAATTGTATATAATCTAAATTTAATCTTGCAGTAAGTTTTAATCTAATTTTAATTTCACAACCCAATAAAAAAAAGCAATAGATAGATCATAAACATTCGGAGTTAAAATTTTCATAGAGTCGAATTAGCTTTGCAGAATTGTTTTTTGTTTTTTACTTTAAATGTTAATTTATTTATACAGCTTTGATAAATATACAAATACCCTGGTAGAAGTTTAACGGTAACCTAGCTAATTTTCCGTTAATTTTGTAAAATTAGCGGTAAATTAGCTAGGTTACCGTTAAGCTTTTACCAGGGCAATATCGAAAAGTATTGGGTTACCAATATTCACTATATAGCTATACATTAATGCCCAATAAATTGGATATATTGACCTTATCGTACACTTTCGGGATAAAACGGCGATCGTTTATTTTTTTATTTATTTGATTTTTTTTAATATTGCTTTTTTGTTATTGTATAAATTGAATCGGATTAGAAAATATATATGCACTTTAAAAAAAAAGAAAATCCAAATTTCTCTACCTTAATACTACTTTGTTTCCAAAACTATTCAAATAGTCAGCTGATTTTTTCTAGGTATGTAACGTATTATTTTATCACCAAAAAATGTTTTCTTTTAGTTGCTAGTATTTTTGTGATTTTTTGCTTGATAATTAATAACGTTATTTACAGCTTCTATTTTTATATCACCAGTCACGTTTTATAAAATTACCTCATTACAAGGTATTACAGAAGGATATTTATCATTCAAACATTGATTTTTTCTCACTATCAACTGTTTAAACATTCTGAAATTCTTTTTCATTCTGATTTTTTAGTTTGTCATTCTGTATTGATATTTAAACAAGCACTTTCAACCGTTACCACTTTTATTTACACAGTTTAATTTGTTGAAAACTTCAGTGAACTGTTACTACATTTTAGATCTTTTTTATGTTCGAATATGTTCTATGTTTTTTAAAATATAAATGGTTACAACGGCCGTGCTTTAACACTCATTTTGATATGTTACTGTACTATTGATGTTGGAAGATTAAAGTAGGCAGTACTGAAGAACGATTTAATATCTGATAAGCGGTAGTCGCATAGGTCAGGTTCCTAATAATCAAAGTAACTTGAATACATAGCTACTATAATTTTCATTTCATGTACACATTGGATTACACAAGAACTTATTTTGCACTAAAGTTGCTCTTACTGTGTAACTTGCGAGTGAACTATCGAAATTTTGCTAGCCGTAGTCAGATGATGAATATCCATGCTACCGTGGCTTCTTCGAAGTTCATGAAATTAAAGTCAGAACACTTCAAGGTTCAGCATCGCTAAGATAACAGTGATTGTGCTTTAGTGTGGTAAGGAATGCAGGTTTGTTAAGTTGAATATCAGCTTTTTTAAAAAAAAATGAGAAATTTCAGTTTTTCATTTTTACTCAAAGTATGCATTGAATTAAAAACAAGAGATCAAGCTTTAATACAACAATGATTTTTAATAAAAAAGAAACTACAAATAAAATCAAATTCTAACGATTCCATTATTCTTATTTAGCTGGATTATTATTCAATACAAATTAAACTATTATTTTTTTGAAATATAAACATTTTATTACAAAATTTACGCAACAATTTAATCCTCCAACTATCACCCGAAAACTCGTTCTTACCACTGCACAGAACATCCCCAAACGAATATTCCTCCAAACCTCAAAATCACGACAGCGCGCACACTTCGACTGCAAAAACAGGCGAAATCTCGCATCAAACTAAGCGCGTCCCATTCATCTTCCCTTTCAACGCTTCGCAGGCGCAAACGGGTCTTGCAGGGCTGCAGGCAGCGCGCTCTCCCATCGAGAAACATTAAACGTGTATTTACATTTAATAAACGCCAGATTCGCGCCCCATTCAACGCTCGTCAGCGGATATATAGGTACACGTTGCTCCTAGTAAAAAGGTATACACACAGTCAAGGCAAAGGCGACAAAGCGGCCAAAATGTGTAAAAGTGCGAGGAGAATAAAGGAAGTAATGCTGAATTATGGGGACATTTGCGCGAGATTATACAAGTTACAAATTGCGGCCCATCGATCGGCGGATTAAGGCGCTCCTTGCCGTTCGTGTAAGTGAACAGGTCGGCCTGAGCAAATAAGGAACACGCGTGCGGTGACGGCTCTCTGGCCAATTTTCTAAGTAGCTACAACGGTTTTGGTTTAGGTCAGGATGGAACGGGAAATGTGGCTGTATGTGAAATTATTTGCAGTGCAGTGAGGGTACGGATAGTTTTTGGCTTTGCCGTGTCTATGTGACATAGTGAGTATATAATTCTAAAATAGTTTGTTATGAAGATTCTTAGTAATAAATGAGAATTTTCTATTACACGAAGAATATAAAAGTCTTATAGTCGGCATTGAATAATATTTATTGAAATGAATCGCTAAATTCTTTATTCAAATGAATAATAATTCTTTTTGTGAATCAGTACCAAAAATGTTGAAAAAAAAAAGAAATAATCAGAGCATAAAATGGAAACGAATTTTCCGCCTGAATAAATTCGTTTCGAACAGTGTCACGGAAAATCTAAAAATTTAATCAAATAACTGAATTTTATGAAGATACCATTCGCTCTTTACCCAAAAAAATTAGTCTCACTCAAAATCTCGAACAAAAAACCGTTAACTCCAATAACGATAAAAAACACACTCCAGAAACCTGAAAAAAAAAAAACGAGCGCGCCAAAATCCATCATCCGCGACCAAAGGGTCGCGCCTGCGTGAAATAGCCTCTGCCCTGCAACGACACTCCCGCAATCCAAAACAATAGGCGGCCCTCGCGAAATGATCAACGATATCCCCCGTGCCTGTGTATTCGCATCGCGCGCTCCTTTGTCCCTCTTGGCGCCATTATCCGGCCATACGACCGAAATTATCGTCGCTCCGGCTGGCTGTCGGATTACGCGCGAGCTTTATCTTTTATTTTCCAAAAAAAAGAGCAAAAATTTCGGCGCCTAAGCGGCTTATATGCGTCGCGCGTGTCCGCGCCAGCTGGATATCGCGCTTGTATCGATCGCGTCTCAATCGGCGATCGCGCGCGCGCGCTACCCTCGAGGATTAATCCGGTAAACGCTGAAATTACGTGTATCGAAGGGCGCGTGCTGGACGATGCGCCGTTTTTCGGGGGCAGAGATGAACGAATTTTCTGTATGCGAATGAGGGGGATAGAAGGGATAATGGGCGATGGGTAAACAGGGCCGGCTTCTGACGGGTGTTGATAGAAAGAGAGAGGAAAAGAGAAAGAATTGGCCGCATTGCGTTTAGCGGCTATCTCTTTAAAAGTATACCTATAGGGTCTGTGGGCAGGACGATGACGCTTATGTTGTGATTATTTTTTCCTTTGGATTTTTGTAATGATAGCAAAAAGTATAAGAAACTCGGGGTGAAATTATCAACAAGTTCCGCAAAATAAAGAGAGGAATTGATTCTTAATGTTTTTAGAAATGCTGATATTAAAATTTAACAAAATTTTTTACTCGGCCTAGACATCATTATTAAAACAACCTACTCTTGAAAAACAGTATTAAGTTATAAGTACTTACAAACATTTAAATGAAATTAAATATTTTTGCTTCAGAAACGCTGATCTAAGTTTTTTAGTAGCTATACATAAAAGCGGCTTACAATAAATATATATTATTACAATTTTAGTATTATTACCAAAATAATTTAGAGTCTGATTGACACTTTTGATTTTACTGAGATGTATTCATTGTTTAATTGCCGAAACCCACATAATGTGTGCACATAAGCGTTTAACGCGAGTGATATAGCTATATTATATTAAATATATTTAATAATAAAATTGAATTATTATAATTGACACAAAAAATTACAATTAGCAAGCATTATTTACCAACCTCATGAATCCAAAAAAAAAGTTACATTTTATATGAATTATTGTCTTTAATCTTGGTTATTATACACCGTTTAATTTAACGAAATCAGGAAAAATAAATTTATCTCGTTATATCAGAAAGTCATAGATATCATATGACACTCATGCCAGAATCAAATAATAGAGTGATTAAAATAACGCTATCGAATTATTAAAGTACGCATTCAATAAATTAGCTAAGTATTAAATTTTGACTCGGTTCTTCCAATCTCATATCCAATTTTTTTGAAAATATGAAAATGGATTTACGCAATTACATAGAAAGCTATATAGATATGATTAAAGAAATTGAAACTTTAAAAATGTGTGAAATGTTCAAACCGAAAAATCTGAACATGAATTAGCCCCTTGAGAATAACAATCTTTTTCGGGAAAGAAACAAAAATTTCTTTCTTTTTGCAGCTGCGATTACAGTTAATATATGGCTTCCACACACGCAAGGTAAAATTTATGTGAAACGTAGAGCTGTATAACAGCTTATTTTCTTAGCTTGCCGCTAAAATTTTCTGCAATACGTTTTCCATGTCATCTTCTTTATTTCTTCATAAACGTTGGCAGGACGTTTTTTATGAACATATAACGTTGCGATAGTTTATTTTTCGGCTTTTATTTTTATGGACGCGAACACTTTTATCGGCATTTACCGTAAATATGAATTTCTCCCAAAAGATGTTAGCAGACTAAATTTTAAAAGCTTCCCCTTTAACTCTATTTAATGTAATCGAATGCACTTAGTTATTGAGGAAAATATTATTTAATACATTTAATGACTTCTTGTGCAGAATGCAAAAATGTTTTAATAACGGAAAATTCCATTATATTTTTTCACTAACTATCAAATTGACTTTATTTATTGTGTTAAATACTTACTAATATTTAATTCTTATTATGTCGAACACAATTATAATACTTACTCTATGGTTGCAAAATAAATAACAAAGTATGATAAGATATGTTATCTTAGTTGGAAATTCGTTGTTTAAAATATATTTATACGTAACTATACTAGAAAACAGTATTTTCATTGATATTTTAACTTAAAATTTTCAACTAAAAAATTTTAACTTAAAAGTTTTAACCAAAAATAATATTAAAAAAATTCATGTTCCTGAATAGTACGTTTTTTTATGTATTTACAAAGGAATATTATTATTATTTTTAACAAACATTTTATATTATTTATTTTATTTCATTTGTCCTACGTAATATTTTCAATAGCCTTCGAAGATTTTATAGAAATAGATTGACCATTTCATTATTTCGGCTCTATATAGGGGGCATAATGCGATAATTTGTTAATAAATTATATTCAAATACATTACATTACATTACAATCAGATTTTTTTAAAAGAAATATAAGTCACTTTATAATTGATCGAGCAATAGTGTTATAATTGAAAATTATAATCGTAGAAATTTTAAATATAAATAAAAAATCTACAAGTTTTCATTTTTAAATAAATTTTTATCCATAGTCGATTATATTAATATTACCATAAGAAGAAAAGAATTATTTTGACACAGTCAAATACAGGTAACTGTAATACTACGTTTAGGTCGGTATTAACCGATGTACGATAAGTGATCACCGTAAGGTAGCATGAGTGTCGATAAGTAAGAAAATTTTAGTGTCGATAAAATAGGAGAGGTTTATTTTTTACCGACTATTTACCATTCACTATTTTCATATGATTTTTTAACAATTTACAAAAAAGTTATGTACATGTATAGTATAATAAAAATTCAGAACTACATGGAATACTGCTTTTTCACAAAAGTTCCTATGATTCAATTTTTTTTACCAACAAAGCTAGTTTTTATCTAATAAATAAATATATATATTATAATTGTCAAATCCAGAACATAGTTGGTTTCTTTAAGTATAAACTGTATGTGCAACATTCCGAAGTGTCCAAAATTAAATTAACATTCATCTGAAAATTTTGTTACTACGTTAAATATTTTTTTAGGAGTAAACCATTATATGTTAAAATATTAATTTATTTAACACTATAAATAAACTTGTCAAAGGCCTGAACCACTTTATTAAATTATTAAATATTAATGAAGATATGAATAAATAAAATAGTTAATCAAAATATGTTACTCTTTTATACTAGACTATCATGATGAATTTTTTAATCTTTGAGGCTAAAGATACATAAGACATATGTTTTTATGCACTTTAACAATTTATTAATAAATATACACGTATCAGATATATTTTACAGTAAGTAATTGACTAGAAATAAATGAACGCTGTAAATAAATACACTTATGTTACATATAATTTGTGAACTTTTTTTCATTGTAAGTCTTGTAGGGTGTCTTATAGGAATGATTTACATGTGAAATCTACTTTATTAAACATTAATTAAATAATGATTGGTCTCGTGTGATGAATCATTTTAACATGTTTTACAAATATCTTAACAACTATATTTTTCATGATTTTTATTTTATTCTTGAGCTTTTAAGTCAAAATATGTATTTCTGCTCTTTTACAACTCTGTGCTTTATTTACTATTAGAAGCATTATAAATAAGCAAAATTTAAATAATTGAGCATGTTAGAATTTGTTAATTGCTTAAAAATAGTATAAGGTTAGTTTCTGGATCTAATTTTCTTATAATTTTAAGAGCGAATAGAGCACAAAAAATATTAGGCTTGGGTATGGAAGCTATCCTTGAAGTAGTAAAAACAAATATTTTGTAATATCGATTGATGCCGAAAAAAATGGTACAATTTTCTGATATTTGAGAAGCTTTGTTTCTAAATAAGAAAAATTTCAAAAGAAAATAGAGTTAAAACAATATAAAGTCAATATACGGATTTTTAAATGTCTACTATTTTCGCAAAGATGCGAATGTAGCATGTTAGATGTAAATGTAGTATACTTATCAGGAAACTGGCATCTTAGATGCGGATCATCTTGATGAAACTTTGGGATATGTTTTTAGGTGCTAAGAAATAAGTCAAACTGCAGTCGTATGATCTAACACTTCGAAGTATTAAACTATTAACACTTATAGCCTAATTTTAAATAAAATATGAAGGCAATCTTCTACTTAATACCTAAATATTTCAGTTTATACAAGTTCTTGATAAATTTCCGAAATTGAGAAATCAAAATGTACTTATTAATTAAAAAATTCCGAAGATCAGAATTTAGATCACATCAGATCATACGTGATACACCTTTAAGGCTCAAGTTTAAATAAGTCGTTATACTTGTTACCTTGCTTATCCTGGTTAACAATCCTATTTTCTAATAATAATAAAATGAAGCGTAGTTATTTCCAGTAACATTTTATTTTTTGAAAATTCGTTGAAAACTTGTCTATACCATAACATTCACTTTTTAAATATAGAAACTTTAATTTTTATATTTTCTTTAAATTAAGACTACAAGTGTCCGTAACTGTAGTATTCTGAAGCATTCGACTGTGGCCTTATTTATTTCCTTATACCTTTTTTAAAAATATATCCTAAAGTTTCATCAAAAATCTGTGATCCCATCTTAAGTAGTCTCCTGGTTAAAGCGAATTTAGCATAATTTTTAGAAAATTGCACATGAGCACTATTATAAGAGTACACAAACATCTTATGCTGATTTTTGTTTTAATTTCATTTGGCATATAAATAAAAACAAAAAAATACTCGACTCACGTCTTTTACTTTTGCAATTAAGTTACACTAAGGGCTAAAAATTACCACTTTATATATCGTTTTAGCTCTTCATGTAACTTAATGAAAGTAAACGGAACATGGGTTAGTATGCCAAAATACATATTTTTATTTATTTAAAATAATTTTTACCACCTCAAAGTCAATTTCCACTATTAAAAAAATAAAGACTAGTATTTAATCATGCTATTCAATAGTAAAGTATTAAGAAAAATAGGGCAGGATCAACCTTATCTTTTATTTAAAAGTGAATGAAAATCAATTTAAAATTTATTTATAAATTTGTTTTAATTTTTATTAATTAATATTTTTCTTGTTTTTTCTTTTCTTTTGCTGACTGTTTGAACTAAATATTTTAAAACAGATATGAATTTACTCGTAGTAAAATTTTAAGTTTAAATAAATCTTTAATAATTCAGTGGCCTTTTTATTTTTATTGATTTAATAAATTAAATTTCTGCATAATAAAAACTGCTAGTTACATTTGTTATATGGGTGATAATAATGATAACAATTTAAAAAAATTAATTAACTAACTAGTTTGTTTAATTGATCAACAATGTTAAATGGCAAAATCAACTTATCTAATGTATTTCAAATATGTCTAATATTTCATATTATTTATTTTACACAACAAATAAAAAATAAAACATAAATTTATAGGTCACAAGTTTATACTTAAAAATAACAATTTGATTTACTTATGCTAATATTTCAATCCCATTTGTTTTTCAAAAAACTTAGCAATTAATGAAAGTTAAGACAAGATTATGAATTAAAAGAATTAATTTACAATCTTTTCTTGCATGTGATTGACTATTTAGTTTTGAATCTGCAGCTTTATTAATTTTTATAATGATATTTTGATACTTTTCTTCATATAAATTGAATTGCTACTGCATGTTGCATAACTAATTATGAAAGATTAGAAAAATTTGAAACAAACAGCTGATAAGCTGGCCTTTACTTCTTCAAATCAAATTTTTTAAATTTGAATCACAGATAAATATATAAAATTAGAAGTTTTTAATTCATTACATAATTAAAAATGTATGTGATGATGAAATACCAGCATTTTACTGCATAAATAAATTTATGCTTATTAGTACAGTGATATTTCTTGTATTATAGTAAAATTCTTTTTCATTCATTAGAATATGTAAATATAATTAAAAGTAAACCTGTCGATATATATATATATTTTCTATTCCAAAATTAAATAAATTAAGGCATTTAGATGTACGACGGCTTATATGCGAGTGTGATATGAGACAATTGTCGGAGTACAGTTTTCAATACGATTATGTGATTTGAATCTTATATCCTATTTATTTCTTATTACGACTATGTAATTATTTATAATTTATCTGACTACACATTGCACTGAAAATGCCCGAAGGCATAAGACGTCGATTTGTCATTACTTTTTTAAAATATTCTTACACGTTCTGATAATTTACAATATAAGAAAATATGAAACTCGCGAGTTTCGTCTGTCTGACAGAAATTAAAATTTACTAATTTCACGTATTCAGCTAAGAAAATTCGACGTCCTACGTCCAATAAATTTAGGTAATCTTTACATTTTACATTTTCTCACTGTTCACTTGTTTGAACTGTTTTATACAGAAAATAAATTATTAAAAGCATAAAAGAACTTCGCATTTAATTCTCTTCAGTATTAATAATACAATGATTTTGTGAAAATACTATTCCAATCTACCGAAATATAACAATACTATTGAAAGTAATTTTATGCTTTTAATATTTTAATTTTTAAGTTTTACGATACATCGATAACAATCGAGGTAAATATTGTGTACCCAGTAAAAACAATAAAAATAATAAATAATCAAAATTATTTTTTATATACAGATTTTATCAATAAAAGTCTTGCATACTTGAAAAGTTCAAAAACGTTAAAAATTGACTAATTTGGAATGAATACTTATATTTATTTCTACTTAGCAAATTAAAAACAGTCCAAGCATCGTTTCTCCCAAAAAAGTCAATACACAGTTGAAATAAAAACATAATTAATTTTAAATCCGCGCTTACTGGGTGCACTAATTTCTCTATCAATGAACACGAGCTCTCTAAGCGACAACTTTGTTGTCGATGTACTCGTCGTCGTCGTCCGCGAATTTAATGCCATCCTCACCCTCGCCGATAAGATCGTAAAACGATTCCTTGGTCTCCTGAACGTCGACGCCGTAATCCGGGCTCTGCAGTATCGTTTTCGTTCTGGTCCCGGAGGCTCTGCCGTGAACCTTGACCGGCGACTCCCGCTGATTCCTCGAGAACTCCGCCAGCGGGATGTTCACCACGTTATCCGGAGGCGTTTTACTGTCCAGCGAGGCATTGAGATCGACGATGTCCCGGTGCCTCCGAGGTAGATTCGGCGTCTTCTGCTTAGTCTCGGCCGAAATATTGACCTCGCAGTAGTCCCTGTCCAATTCTTGGAGCCTTCTCCTCGTCCTCGGCGTATCCAGGTCGTTCACCACCGACCTCGTCGATCTGTCCCTGACGGTTTCTGACTCCTGACCATCTAGGGACGTGCTTGACTCGCTGCTCATCGTTAATTCTTTCCTCTGGTTTTTCAACCGGCTGGACTTTCTCGTTCTCTTAGGCAACCTGTTACTGGATGACGTCTTTACGTTGCTCGTTTCCAGCCTGTTGGGGATGACGTCCGAAATGCCGGTCAGAGACTCCTCGCTCACTCTGACCCTGGACTCCTCCAGTATCCTGTGAATAGGCAGCATGCCTTCGCCCAACCTAGCTTTGTACTCCATAATAATTTCATCGTGGAGCCTGCACTCGCCTGGATCCAATCTCCTGGGCCTTATCACCTCCTCCGAGTCGTTTTCACTAGAGTCCTCTTGATGGCTCTTCCTGATTCTCCGGTACTCAGCCGGGGTCAGAGCAGCTCCCTCGGTATCCAAACGATCGGCTATCTCCTCGTACTGTGGCTCTTCGTCCTCTTCCTCCTCATCTTCTTCGCCTTCTGGAACAACGTCCGCCTCGTCCTCGGTGAGCGGCGGGATCCAAACCAGAAATGCCGGATCCATGCCGAGATAGGAGCCAGGCGCGGCGCCCGCGTTCACCACGTTGTAGTCGTAGTAGTCGAGTTCCATTTCGAGATCCGGATTGGCCAGGCTGAACTCGGAGCCTGGGCCCTGCAGCAAGCGTTCGCGATTCCTACGGTCCTTGGACTCTTTGCCGCTGTAGCGTCGCAGCGTGGAATTAGACGAACTGCTCGCTGGGGAGAAACCCTGAAATTTTGAGATTGCTGTTTTTATTGGAATCGATTTGAGGGGGTACGTTGTGGTGAAGTTATAATGTTCCTGATGTATTTTTGTAAGTATGCTTTGAAAAAAAATATCAATAAAAAGCTAAAAGTAAAAAAATAATACGGCAGGAATCAATAATTTAGGAAGGAATGTGTTTATTGAGTGTATGATTGCTTCGGAAATTTATTTACAATAACGTATTGGTTTTGTTAATATTTTAATACTGAAATAAATCGTTTAATATTTATTTTAATCTTATCATACTTTAAATATACGTATGGAAGCTATTAACCAATTTATTATTAATTTATACCTTCAATTTCAACAAATTAAGATTCAATAATTTAAAATATTTCTGTATTTCAAGAATGTTATTTTTTTTTATAACATGCTTTTTTAGTACCAATTTGCAGAAAAAAATCGATTCGGTTTTGGTACTCCATCACACTTCACATTGCAGTAGCTTAAAATTTTATTTTATTTGCTTTTGCCACTAGAGAGAAAGATATATCTTGGTCGAACTGTTATAAAGTGTCATTTTAGCTGAGCGATCTAAAAATAATGTGACATGAAATATTTCCAAAAACATTTTAACCTTTTATATTCGCTCTCAATATCACCAATATCGATAAGAAATAATGCATTTATCATTCTGTAGATATGTAAAAATTGATGTGTTGAGACAGTAGTGTATACCGCTGTTATCCATATGTGGTGCATGTGTTTATCGTATAGAGAAGAAGCTGAAGCAGTGACGTAGATAAAGAAGGCATTAGCTAATGTTTGGTGGGTGATGGGTACCTTGATCTGCAGTAGGTTACTAGTTCGTTTGGGGTGAGGGACTACAACTCTTACGTTATTCAGACTGGTCGAAGCACTCGTAGCGCTGAATCGCCTGCCATCTTCGGACGTCGAAGCCGCTTCCTCCGACACGGGGCTTACCGGCCCGAATGTACGAAGCCTGCAGAAGTTACATAAAGAATCATTATTTATTGTTCTGGCCTTTCCGACGGATGGATTAATTATAGTTAGTCATAATTCTTGCTAAAATTATTAATTAGAACATAGTACACGTCAAAATGCTTCCTACATATAAAATATTGAAGCCTCAAGTGTAAAGGATCGTGTTAACGCAGCGAATTTTATGTGTTATTGTTTTTGCTTGGGTGAGTTACAAGCGATTTGGTAAATATGTATAAGTTACTTAGGTTTTTTTAGTAGTTTAGGAAAGACGGAATAGATTAATCGATTATTTATTCAAAACAGTTAACGGTTTTGACTACTGTGAATTTTCAGTTTCATCATTTGTCAAACTTATGTTAAAACTTGAGATAGCTCTTTTGAAATAAGAGTTAAACCCTTCGAGGTGCTTCAACGTTTTTTCACATAAAAAAATGTATCTATTGTATATACAAATGAATTGAATCCTTTAACACTATTTTGAATGCTTCTAATGTAAATAATTTAAGATAATCATTTAACAGTATTAAATAGTTAGTAACTGTAAGTTTGGAATATAGCACTCTCAAAATATTATATAAAAATCGTTTTTATATTTATATAATATGTGCAATCACTATATTATTGTATAGATTTTTTCTTAGACTGTAAGATAAAATTATAAGAATAATAAAGTGTAAATATATTTAAGTGTATTTATATAAATAATTGTATAAAAAAAAAGATTTTAGTTATATAAATTTCCTCACATTTAAATCCTTTTTACATGAATGGATCCATACAATAACAAAAAATTAAATTTAAATAATATGATATTTAATTTTTGATACAAAAACATTAACTGTTTTTAAAAATGTGTTATGACTGTTTTCTTTGTAAATGTATCCTGTCTTTTCTGAACGATTAGTTGAATAATATATTAATATATTAATGAAAAATATTAACAATGGAGATTATACATAAACTTCTTAAACATTGTATAAAAAGGGAAACAGTTATATTATATTGCATGCTAATAAAAAGTAAGTGTTTAAAAAATTGTTTTGTTCGAGTATCTAATATTTAATACTGTGGTATTTTGTCTATTGCCATTCGTTTGTTGTGTGAATGTTTAACAAAAACATGCACATTCCTCAAACGAAAAATATATACTGTCATGTTGTATTGTTTATATAAAAATAATAGTGGTACTGATAGTAATGTTGTACTTTTTGAGGTTCCGTTTCTATACCGTCAAATAACCAAAGTAATAATGCGCACCTGAGAAAAATCACGAAAATATCGTACATTTCATAACATTTGATATAATATACAATTAAAATCGTCGAATAATGAAATAAAGAAATCAATAAGCTCTAACATGAAGTTACTTCTAATTTAATTTTTAAAATTCGAAAAATATTTTTACTGTTTAAAATGTTTTGAGTGGTTTTGTATTATTGATGCACCAGAAACATTAAGTGCTTTACTGAAAGGCACCAACAGAGATATAAAAATAAAATTTCTATGACTAAAAGATGTTAAAACTTTTTTCTAACGAAAAATGTAGTTTAGAATAAATGGTTATAACTAAACAAATTTTTACTCAGCATCATAAATTTTAAGCAACATGCTTAAAACTTTCTATTGAGTTGTTGATTGCGAAATAATAAAATATGATCTTAATAACGTAAGAAGTCGTTGGTATTTATAACAAATCCATCATATTTCTACTTGTTTTATGACTTGTTTGTATAAATTTGTTAAAATTAGCATTTGTAATACAAATATATTCATAAGAAATAGCATCGGTGTAACTATCAAGAGATGATTACATTTACAATAAAATAATTATCAGTTATTCCAGTTTTTTTATTTACATTAAAAAATTCATTCATATATATTATTATATATAATTTAATATTTTAATTGATTTTTTTCTCTAGTTGTTCATGTTTTGAAACTAATCAGATTACATTATAGCAATGATGCTTTTGAACAAACGATATTCCCAATATTATTAATTACCCCTCTCCTTTGAAATCACAACCAGCCTGATAGAGATTAATTTCCTACAAATCAAGTAATTCTACCCGGTAATTAAAACTGGACATCGCAAAGCCCTCTCCGACCCAATCAAACACAATCATCTCCCTCCAAGCTATCCACCGAAAGGAGAAAAAAGTAAAAAACTTCGCACTAAACGAATCCTGCACTAATAGAGTCGCAGCGCGACGCGTTCAATGCATACACGGCATGTGATACGCAGTCCTTATTGTAATGTCATTCTGAAACCAAAGTCGTGTTTAATACAGTGAAAGAACAGGCAACATGCCTAGGCCGAACTTACTTAACTGGACGGGCGTACTTGACCTCGGCTTGTCCGGCCGCAGCCGTTCCACTGGTCCCGGTGAGGGTAGCACTGGAGCCACTCGATACGGACGACTGCCTCTTTGGAGTGTTCTGCGCGCTGTCGTTTCCGGACGCTACTATCGTTCGCTGCGAATCGCTGCGCTCCTGCTTCTGCTGCTGCTCGTCGGCCGGTCGAGGTGTTGCCGATGACGCACTGCCCTCGTCGTCTTCTCCGCTGTGGGTTGAAAAAGAGATAGATTTTATTGGAAATGATTTTCTCGTGGTAAATGAAAGTTTTTAGTGTGTTATAGCGAAAGGTGAGTTTTTAGATTCTAAGATAAGAATTTAAAGTTGAGTTGTTTGATTGATTTTAATTAAATCTAGATCTGCCTGTAACGTGAATTACATTTTTAAAATAAGCAATTCGAAATAGTTTATTGTAAGAAAAATATATTGATATTATTTGATTTTAAGAAAATATTTAAAAATAAAAATAATTATAAGAATGCATTAAAATTAATAGAGTTTTACGATTAATTATCACAAGTATAATAAATATTCAGATTTCCTCATTTTATTTAAAGATTGATCGTCGAAAACGATTCTATCAAAGTTATAAAAGAGGAAAAGTGAAAAGCTACTTAGGAAATCAAATAAACAATTTAAGTTTTGATGGCGATTTCTCGTCATAATCACGACTATCTACTTAAAACCGTTTGAATTTCATGAGCTCTTTAATATTTATTAACGACAGTTTATACGATTCAAACTGCTATAACTATGTGACTATTATCGCGACACAGAGCGACGAAGATTTCCAACTTTTAATATTCCTCGGCTTGGTAATCTTGAAAAATCCACTTAAGAGTTAATATAAGTGAGACAAGTTGAACAGTATGCGTTTAATGCTTTGAAGGCAGTCGTTTTTCACGTTAATTAAACTGAAAATTATAATTAAAAGTTTTTGCGCTCGGTTAGATAGGTTATGTGGCACAAATTTGTTCTAAATTAAACTAATCTCATAAATTTTTGAATGAAACAAAAAGTTTCTCGATTATTTCAAGTAATTCGAAAATTGGTCTTGAAAATATCTCATAAACGCGACTAAAAATTAATCAGTATATCACACTTACAGGATAATATTGATTGATTATTCTTAAATTCTTATCAACGTCAACAAAAAAATTTTTGAAACTCAAAACCGAAATGTGCAAGATCAACTTGAACTTACTCCGCTTGGGTCTCGGTGCTCTCGTAGCCCTCCTCGACATCTACCGTAGTTTCATCGAGTCTAGCGTGTTTCATCGAGCCTCGTTTCGGTAGTCGAACTAACGACACGACCTCGGATATCAGTGTCGAAGATGACATCGCTCGAGCTCGTCTGGCTATACCCTGCATCGAACCACTGCACGCTGCGTATTGAATGAAGATTTATTTACTTCTTAGTACACAATAATAATTGCTTCATTTTATGTGAAAATGTATTGTTAACGATTTTGGATTATTTTGAAATCGTTAGAATTAAATTGAATATCTCGTGCATATTAAAAATGTTATATTATTATATTTTCATTATTTTTGAAATAAAAGGCTATGAATAACTCAAACAAATTAGCTGTACAAACGATAAATTAAGCCAAAAGAACTTAAGTAAACCCGCATAATAGACAATAAAAAGCCATAAAAACACAAGTGCAAGCGCAAAACAAAAGAGCGGAGCTTGTAGCCATAAATTACAAAGTCGGCGCTAAACTTAGCCCCTAAGCTAAACAAAAGGCTCGGCAAAGGAGATCTTACCAGAATTGTCGGTGAGACTGTCGAGGTCCTCGGCGACCTGGTATTTGCGGTACTTGAACGCGTACTGCAGCGCCAGCGAGACGGAGACGAGGAACATGAGAACGAGGAGCGAGGCGGCGACTAAGTGGGCCGGCGTCAGCCACAGAGCCCAGCGGCCGGCGGCTGCCATCACTTTTGGATTCAAAAAGATCGCGGGCGATGTCGTCGTGCTGTTGTCCAGTGGAGGTTTCGCTGAAATTTTTTGTTTGGATTGATTAACGGATGGAGCTGATAG
Source organism: Eupelmus urozonus (assembly GCA_900480035.1). Lineage (NCBI taxonomy): Eukaryota > Metazoa > Arthropoda > Insecta > Hymenoptera > Eupelmidae > Eupelmus > Eupelmus urozonus. The sequence goes on from UELX01001820.1 coordinate 31,707, forward strand.
GTTTTTTGAAACAAGTGTTTATTTTTATAAAGTTAAATCCTCAAAAATTAAGTCAATTAAATCAAATTTGGGCACGCATCGAATGTTATTTATCCAAACGGTAAGTGATCAACGTCTCGGACAGACTTTAGAAAAGTGCACATCGGTCAAAATCGATATTCATTTGCTTATCAAATATCGACCTATGCGCATAGTGTGTATTTTCTAATCGATCAACATAGAGTTATAAAACTAGCTATAAACTGTAAACTATCTAATAAACTGGTCAAGACTTTCAGCAAGTTTTCTGTAACCATACTGAATGCGAGAAATTTTCCCGAACTTTGAAAAGTAAAAATTCCAATTAAAAAAGAAAAATGTTAATCAATCAGCACACTTACGAACGATCGTCACATGGGCGAGGAAGCCGGCCAGACAGGCATCACCCGCCTCGACGTTGGCACTCGTCTCTTCATTGAAAAACTCGAGCAGTAGTCTCGGGCCGCTGGTGCTGAGCTGACCGCCTGCCGGCTCTTTACGATCGGTCGCGACGTCCGCCAACAGCTCGTCGTTCAGCGAGTCACCGTCGCGCACCCGCACATACTGGCCCTGGCAGGGGAAGCGCGCCTGGTCGAAGTACAGCTTCACCACGTGGCTCGGATTTGTCTGTGAATGAATTTAAAGTTTTTATTTTGGTTGTGAAGAAAAATTAGATAAGGGGCTAATAACGTTGTGATATTATAATGATGATTTTTATAATAATGATAATATGAGGATAACTAATAAAAATCCATTATAACTTTGTAAAAATGTTTAATTGAATGAATGACCCTGATTTATTCACTCGCAAACTTTTAACAAGCGCGAAAGTTGTTGAACTTCAACATTTTTTAATGGCTCTTCAAATTTCAAGACCTTGTGCTTCAATTAGATTAAATTAAAGAGCTAACGGTCTGTTAAACGTATATCAATTATAAATGAACCAACCAAAAGTTAAATTGCATATAAATTTCAGGCACTATTACACCAGCAGTATATATTTCATTACAATAATTATAGAATTACTTGCCGACCTCAAAAAATTCAACAACTTCAAACCATAAAAGAATCCTCACTCTTACTTTAATTAAATTTTTCCTTTCCTCGCTCCATTAAAACCATACCTCACAACAATACACGAGCATCACTAAAAACTAAATTAAAATACCTGAACAAGCCAGAAGGAGCGACCGGGACAGATGCGACTACTCGCAGCGAGTAGCCTGCGCTGCTGCTCGTCCTCGATGCTGAAGGAGCAGCCGCAGCGGCACTTGGCGCCGACCTCGGCAGTCACCTCCGGTCTGTCGGCGGCCAGGCCCTCGCCGTGCCGGCACTCCCAGTCGCCGGGGCTCCATTCCCCCATAAGATCGAGCTGAGACGAGCCCCCGCATGGCTCGGTTTCCATGCGTTCGCCCTGCAGAGATGCGAGTGTTTCGTTAAAGTTTGAGAGGAGGGTGGAGGGATCGATGGGAGTATGAAGATTGATGATTTTTAGGTGGCTGTGCGCGAAGACTTGGCTAAGTTTGGGTGAGATAAGTGTTTTCAAGGGTAATTTACTGATTCGTCAGGAAGCAATGTTGGAAAATACTGTTTCATAAATATTAAAAATTTAATACTGTATATTATTCATAGAATTTGATCTTTTACATTGTGGGGATTATTCTATAAATACTTATTATGAATAAAATAATTTAATAAATTATTTAATGAACGAATTTTGAAATAATTTAGTATCGTACAAAATATAAACTTATACTAATCTGGACTTATTAAAATACAATAAAATAAATATAAATTTTGTATTAGAATTCATTAAATAATTATTTAACATTATTTATAAACTTTTAATAGATTCTTATCAAGTCGATAAGCGTTCACTAATTTTTAGAAATCATTTTTTAAAAACTAAGAAATTATCTACAATAAATAAGTTCTATAATTACTTTGTAAAAAATTTTTTCCTGTTGACTGATTCGATCGAATGTAAACTCAATCAAGACGGGTAAATATACTTTCAAGTAAAATACATAGCATAATTTCACGCAGTTCAAGTTTTGCTTCTAAAGCATTAGAAATGTATCCGATTAATCTGTTACTAAATTTACGATAATATGAACTTCTACATTATCCTTTTTATTTAAAAAATTCTCATATTATTGTTTTGTATTCATATTTTTTAACTAAAAATCAATCTTAAGTTTTTGACATTTGAATATTCAATATTGAATGAATCCATTGACGATCACTTATATCCGAAATAATAACGACCCGCGTAATGTTGCATTTGTAAAAGACGAAGTCAGCTATACTAATCGCCGTCATCTTTTCTAAATCAATACCCACTATTAGCCAACATGCTTCATAATTAAAACCCGCAACTTCCAAACTCCAAACTCAAAACATTCCACAGCACACAATCAATCTCAAGTCTAACATCCTAAACCAACTCACCTGGCAAAACTTGGCTCCATAACGAGGCGGCGGGTTGTCGCAAAAGCGGTGCCGATTGCGCGTACCTCCTACGCAGGAGCTGCTACAGGGCGTCCACTGGCTCCATTGTCCCCAGCCACCGGCGTCGCCCTCTGCAACATACGAAGAAGAGAGAAGAGTGAGAAATACATCGATGTCATGGCTCCTCTGGGGGGACAGTTGGGACGCAGCTGGTGCACTGTGATTTATATTTTTACGCGCTGAGGATTTTGAAAGATCGATGGCTGCTGATTTGGATGTGTTGTTGCCATTTTATATCGCGAGCCGGTGATGGAGTTCGGTTGTTTCAGGTGCTTAGATTTACGCGGTTATATTTTATAAATATTTAATTTTTAGAATGGTTTGTAAAGAAACAATCTTTTTATTTCAGAAACAACTATTTTATAACGCAAGTTGGTGATGCAGTTCGGTGGTTTGAGATGCTTAGATTTACGAGGTGGTATTTTATAAATACTTAATTTTTAGACTTGCTTGTAGAAACAAAAAAACAAAAAAAAAAAATAATGATTTTTAAATGTGAATGTAAGAAATCTAATTTTGATCGATGAAACATTCATTATTAGCATTCTTTATTTTTCATGGCACTTCAAATTTTGTAGAAAAATATTTATTTCTACATACAAAATATAACATTAAGTTAAATATTTTACAATAAGTATAATCATTGATCAATCAGTTTAATGAAACAGCTTTCTTATAACAGTAGAAGTCAAAAGTATCCAATAAACAATTTTAAAGCAATCTTGATTAATAACGAGCACTTTAAAGTTTTCATCTCGAAGACTCTTCTAGCCGAAGTGTCAGGAACAATATCAGACAGTAAAACTTTTATTCGTTTAAGCTTTACGAGCATTTCCAAAGTCTTGAGCTGTCGACACTATTGCCGAGATTTAGAGATATCGCTTTATGTTCTGTCAAATAGAGCAAACTCCTTACGTATAATATTTCTATTGAATCATTATACTTCAAATCAGTTGGACTTGTTAGTCCGAGTTGATTGACTCAAAAACCAATTGGCTAACTTTTATTATAACGTAAACAATTTCTTTCAAATTAAAGTTTTTGATCTATACTAAACCATCTATTTACAAAAAGCTGTATAGTGTTTATTAAAATTAATTTGACTTAAAAAAATAAACATTTTAATATTCAAAAAATCTTAACTTTTACATTGCAACATATAAAATAATGTCAATTTAATAGAGTTCAGAAGATAAAATAAAAAAACTGAAAATAATTTCTGCGACCCGTCAATATCGTGCAGAGTCAAAGCGCTATACTACAACTTCCTTTTAAAACAGACGTAGCCGCGAGAGCCGTAATCTTTGTCACGATAAAATACGCTCGCAGAACGTCGTCTTAAGAGGAAGCAGAGTAAAAGTGCGGCAGATACAGAGTTCTGGACTTTTGCGTCGAGTTGGTTTTTTCTTTTCACTCACGCTCGAGAAAGAAAAAGAAAGAAAAAGCGAGGCACAATCGATGTAGAATTAAGACTCTATATAGCGCGCGAGACAGTCGAGATTGAACTCGCCTCGCGTTTTCTTGGTAACGTGGGTGTATATAAGTAAATAGAAATTTCACGCGCATCGCGGTAAAATAAATTTGATTTTAACGGACAAAAACGTTCACCGTGGAGCTTGCGCGCCGAGAAAACACTTAAGGGAATTATGTCGTTATAAAAGCGCGACGGCTTGTAAACTTAGCCGATATTGACTCGAGAAAGAGAACTTAACTCATTAAGGCTTTAGATCGAATTTTTACTTTCAAGTGGATTAATTTTGAAAGACGTTAACGTGTTTTTAACAAAAGGTCAATTCGACTTTTCTTTTAAGCAGTTCTCAAATATTTTTTTTAACTTTAATATTAATTTAATTGACTGCAAAAGTTTGAATTTTCAATGAGAGAGAAAATTATAAAGGATTTTATTAATGAAATTAATAAATACTAAGTACTGTATAATGTTAAGGATCAATTATAAATTTAAGTGGTCTTTAAAATTTATTAGATCTAAATATATTTAGATAACATAACCAATATATTTATATATGTATACATAACTTTGGATAAATTCCGATACTTTCGATTAGTTGTCATAATAATTATTATTTTAAAAATTAATTCATTGCTTTTAAAACCAGTTATTACAGATTACTTCAATTACTTCTAAATCCTCCTCTCTTAAAAAAGAAATAGCTTAGCTTAAAAATAAAAGAGTTTTAATTGATTAATAGCTAAAAATTGCGAAATTAAGATTTTACAAATTAGAAAAAATAACTTTTGCAAGTTAAGTTTTAAAATTATTGTAAGTTAGACAATACTTACTATCTATTTATTCTGGTTATAGTGGGTATAAAAATTCGCTTTGAATTTAAAATGTTCTAATATTAATTTAATATTTTAATTTGATTTATTAAATGAGAACTAAATATTTTGTAAAGGCTAAGTATTTAAATAGGTTAATAGAATAATAAAATATTGAAATTACCCATTATTGTAATGTTTCTTTAAAATAGTTTCACTACAAATTTAACTATTTTTCTGTTCTCTAATTTAAAAAGTATAGTTTTATTTAGTACATATATTTTTAGAAACGAATATTAACTAAAGAAAAATACTCCCATAAAGTACAAACTTTTAGTTATTTTTAAGTGTTCTTCAGAATTGTATTAACGAATTGCATAATAAAATTCAGTGTGAGAAGCATTCATAAAGCTTGCTAATAGCAGAAAATTATTCGTTTATACCTTGTACTAAAGATGCAATTTAGTTCTTTTAAGGCAATAATTTAACATAAAAAATATGCTTTTCAACAAAATTTTGGAAAAATAATGGATTTGACTAATTATTGTAAAATGCTTTTTGGTATACTTAGACTTAAAAAAAAATTTGCACTGCAATAACATTTTTCAATAGTAAAAAGAATTAATTCCCATATTTAAAATTAAATCGTCTTTTAATTTGAACAAACGTATTTCAAAAAATATATCATTTTTTAACAAATGTATTTCTGATAGAAAAAGAAAGTTCGCTTCTTTTTCCTTTTTTTTTCAAAGAACTTTACTCGCTAAGTCAGCGTACTCAGCCTTAGGTGTGCTTTTCAGAGCAGAAATCACGTACGAGGGTGGCAACCTCCTTTTTAATTAATTTGGCTCTTGAATGTAGGTTGAAAAGAGAACTTTTACCGTGCTACAATATCTAATCTTACATAAAAACAACTTTTGGAATGCTAAAGCATTTGTAAATTTTGACAACATCTGTTTTGTACACAGTTGAAAATCTGTGTCAATTAATTTGTTTGTCAATTAATCCCTGTTTTGAGGGAATAAAGTACTGTATTCCCTGTTTTCAGGAAATAAAGTAAATTTGAGGGAAAACCGTTTTATAGGGAATCAAGTGCTACTTTCAACCCGCTTTTTGGGCCAATAAAGTGGCTTTTACAGGTGGGTCGGGAATAAAATATTTTAAAAACATCATAAAAACATTATATGAAATATTTTTTTTAATATTTAAAAAAAAATGTTTTGAAATTGTTTCTTTAAATGTTTTTAGAAAATCTTATCATTATTTTCGAAAAAGTCTTTTTGCTAGACAGAAACTTTGCATACCATTTTAATAAAATCTTTTAAAAAACTTTCTAAAAACATTTCGGAAAAGATTTTTTAAAGGTTTTTTAAAACCTTTTCGGGAAACATTTTTTAAATATTTTATTCCCGACCCACCTGTAAAAGCCACTTTATTGGCCCAAAAAGCGGGTCGAAAGTAACACTTGATTCCCTATAAAACGGTTTTCCCTCAAATTTACTTTATTCCCTCCTAACAGGGAATAAAGTACTTTATTCC
>UELX01001821.1:6224-38053 GCA_900480035.1 Eupelmus urozonus
TGAAAACTTCAGTAACGGAATAGGTACGCAAACCTATTGTTAATTTTATCGCTTCAGTAGCGAGTCCTTTTTGATCCTTTAATATATGTTTTTATTGGACTCGTTTTCTAAAGTTCCTCTCAAAGTGAAATTAATCTAACAGAATTTTTTCATGTACTACACTATTAATTAAAACATACAGATGTTTATGCAATAAAACTTACTGCTTGAAGTTTCATATAACAAATTGAGATTTTTACATAAACTCTAGATGTTCGCGTGTTGAAATATTCATTGGGTAAATATCTTGTATTATGATAAAGTCGTACATTGCAAATTGTTCGTAAACCAACATTTTTAATACCAGTTAATTTATTGTTATCAGTTTAGAAACCAAATAGTTAGTGATTTGTATAGTGACACGATAGTTTCAATGATAGAAAAGCAAATTCAGTAAATTATAATGAATGCAATTATCGACTAAATTAAACATCATGCTTATACGGGAAACATATTTTAAAGAAGATTATATTAAACAATTTTCATGTTAAAATACATTTCAGGTTTGAAGCATTGTCTAAACATAAACTGTTGTAACTTTAATATTTCTGTAGTTAAGTATTTAAAAATGTCGTAAAAATATTTAGGGTATACTTGCTATTCGCAGCACATGTTTTATAGGTATACAATAAAATTAGTTTTTTTGGTAACGAATGTTATACATAATAATAATAATAATTTATTAATTAATAAGTAATTTGACAATATTACTTTTTAGAAAAATATATTTATTGCAAAATTATTATTTAAACAAAAACATTATTTTTTAAATTTTCATAAAACTTTTACCCTCAACAAACGATAGTATTATTGTTTCTTACTAGATCGTTGGAGGGTATATGGAGGTGTCAGATTTGATTATACCAAATTTTCTTCAACCACCTTTTCTGACCATTTTAGAGATATTTTCAGATTTTGAGGGAAATTGTGTTATCATTTAAGAAGTCGACATTTCGTGAATACTTTAGCGCATTCAGATTCCAGCTCGACCTGATGAAGTAATCTGCAATGTCTAGCATGAAATGTCGGCATTTTAAATGTCAGCACAGTCAAAACCGAAAACTCTTTAAAATATTTTTTTAAGGATTGAAATTTTCATCATAGGAACATAAACATTCTTATGAAATACTTTCTTCCAGTAAAACACAACTTAACAAAAAGAATGACTTTTCGAAAAACAAGCAAACAATTTGAATAGCAACCACAACGCCTTTGTAGCAACGTCTGCCAATTTTCAGCAAAACAGAAACGCTCTCAAGCCGAACCTGTCAAATTGAAAGCAAATCTTTCACGGTTAACACGGCGTATTAGCGCTGTGTCAAAGCATTTGTATCGCAGGTAGCAGATTCGAGCTTCGAAGAATGAAGTCTTTTGTATAATGGCAGATAATCGTGTACCTTAACCCCCTACACCACCTACAGTTCCAGCCTAGGACGATTATTTCTTTAAAACTGTCCGCGTTCCTGTAAATTCACTTGTTTTTCATGCCAGCATAGCTCGCTGCTCTCGCACCGGGACACGTGAAAATCGCACTCCCACGTGGGTAACGCTGTAAAAGTAATCGCACTTAAATTTTCGAGAAGTAGGTACAGGATATAGGTAAGTAAATCGGCGTATCTCTACCTACGCCAACTAGGCTGTACGAAAATAATGCTAGATATACCTGACTCGTTGTTTTTCCTCCGCAACACGTGTATAGGTATACGGCAACGAGGAAAAGCTCCTCTGGCATTTAATCTTCAAACTAAATGGGTTCGGAAGTATAAGAAGCAGCTAGAAAAAAAAATCGGTTCGCACGCCTTTCTAATAACCCCTACACCTGTGCGCATCTCTGAATTTTCAACCAAGGGGGATTAAACAAAAAATAATAACAATAAGCGCGTAGCTTTTCGAGTATAGCGCTGTAAAGTAATATATTTCTTAAGAGAGCGAGAGAGCGTCGCGAAGTACGTCAAAGTTTCATTTACGACGCGCGCCTCCGAAGTTTTCAATGGCCCGGGCTCTCGCTCTCCTCAACGAAGTTAAACAGGACGAAGGCGCGTGAGGCACGTATTTCGCCCTCTCGCACGCACACGCGTATATATCTACGCGTCTCTGTATATACACGGCCAAGCGGGATGAAATTTATGGCCATCTTGAGCTGCTCAGGACGAACGTCATATACTCGCCGCCCGCGCGCTGCTGTCTCCTAATCCTACCCCAAAGAGAAAGAGAGAGAGATGGAAGTCGCAGCGCAGAGAGCCAGTCGTTATTTACCTGAAGGCCCCCCCATTACCTAGCCGGCTAAATGAGTGGACGACGAGTGCGGTAAGTATGGGAGTGAGAGAGAGATAGGGACGCGCTCAGGGGACAGAGAGTGTATATATATACATAAGATGGCCTAAATCCGTTCCCTCCGAGAGAGGCCGACCTTCGAGGGAGGCAAGCATACACCTGCACGCACCTGGCACCTGTGTGCAAGTCTTCCGTTATATACATATATATATATGCGCGCGCGGCTGCTGCCGTAAACACGTGCTCCCGCAGCGAGATGCGCTCAAGTTGTTAGGCTAATACGTGGTAACGCTGTCGGCAAAGCTTATATATACGTTTTCTCTCGGTGCGCGCGAGCCTATTTACACGCAGCTAGCGCGCGCGACTCTCGGCGCACTTGTTTTTCCGTGTCGTATACACACAGAGAGCTCGTGTCCGGGAATAATTTAGCGAGCCTTCGAAATGTAATTGTGCGAAAACCCGGGCCCATTTTATTGCGAGCCAGGCGCAAAGACAATGGGCGATTCTAGGCCGCTTTTCCGAGAACGAGGAGAGCGAGGAGCTGTATGTGCGCGCGCGCAAGTCGTGTGACTCGACACATCGAGGAGGCGGGGGAGGAGAGCCTGACATGTTTACCGGGCCTCGGGAAGCGTAGGAAAATTTTCACGCGACATGCTGTATAGTGTAATGATGTGTTGTCGAGTGGGGCAGAGAGATATTTGCGCGGAGATTGCGAGCGATTGGCGCGAGTGGGATATTGTAAGGACGGAAAAGGATGATTAAGCCGAGGTGAGCTGCTCAATTGGGCGGTGAGGGAAGCATACGTGAGAAGAGGAGCAAACAAGTTTTCAGCTTTGTCAACTATTGTTAAGAGCCCCGGGGCATTATGTTTTGCTGGGCTGCTTCTGACCTAGATTCGATTGCTTGGCGAGCTGGCCTGCGCGCTGGCTTTGAGTTTTATTTTTCTGGAGGAGTTTGAGAGCGTGCTGTGTTTGATGTTTGGTTGTTGGGGTTTGGAGTGTGTGGTGATTCTGAATTTTGTGGGTATCGTGGTTTTACATTCTGTGTGTTTGTGTTATTGTGCGAATGAAAACATATGGATTAAATTAATCTTTTATATTGAAGAGTGACAATTATTTATTATGTAAAGATACTGGGAGAAATTTGATTAATTTTCTTCTTTTTGTCATATTTTCTATCCACTTTGTCAAAATAATTTGTAAATATCTGCAAAAAAAGTGGCAAAACGCATTAAATTGATAGGTGAAAAATTGACGAATTTCTACCTGGATTAATAAATACTCGTATATGGAAATATAAATATGTTATACACTGATTGTAACGCAAAAATATTTGTATATTTTTTACATAAATATACCTATTTTGAACAAAAGAGAAAACTAATTTAACATTTAGTAATTTAACATTTATATTTCGGGATATGAAATTTTTAAATTTATCATCTATTTGTTAATGTTTTAAGAAACTTAAATGTTCATATTTATATAATTAATATATTTAAAGAATAATTCTTTTATTTACAGCATTCTTAATGTTTCAAAGATAATTCAAAATTAGTTTTCTCTTTTGTTCAAAATAGGTATATTTATGTAAAGAATATACAAATATTTTTGCGTTACAATCAGTGTATAACAATAATATAAATAAGGTAAAACAATAATATAATCAGTGCATAAAATTATTCATTATGTTGAGAATAGAAATCGTTTTAATTGAAAAACATGTTTTATTCTTATTGTTTATAACTTACTATTTCAAGTTGGTTTTGTTAATTACAGAGTTTTTATTTTACTAATAAGAAAAAAAGAAATAATTTTCACAAAATAATATTAAATTTAAAATTTACGTACATTCTAGTACTTGTAAAATATAATAACGCACAGCAGGAATAATATCTAGTCTGCTTTGTCATGCGCACTTGTAAAGTCCATCATACAGAAATAATGTCTGTATTTCAATTGATAACGAACGGAGTTTTTGCGCGCGCGCTGCAAAACAAGAGGTTCATAACCAAAGGTATTAAAAGTTTCGACCGAGGCCATGATCCTTTAACATTTCACATTTCTCGCATCAATTAAAAGTCGTGCGATTGATACATTTCAAGACTCGTTTGAGAAAGAGAGAGAATTCCGTCCTCTTGTTTTAATTTAACTTTTCATCTTGAGAGGAATAAATATTATGTTTCAGGACAATATAAACTTGAGGATAATAAGATAAACTTTGTTATTAATCGTAAATATTTGGAACTTTCCATACTAATTATTAAACTTTATTTTTTAATTTGCTATTGTATATGAGTCTGATTACTTTCATTCAGAGCGTGATAAGGGCTTTGGCGAAATAATAAACTTACTTTTTATTTTTAGATTTCAATTTTGTCAGCTTAATTTGGTGTATCATACTTGTTCAGTGACTTTTTATGAAATGCATAATAAAATTTTAAAAGAATAAATCAAATAATTTTTAAAAAATAACTTGTAATAATCAACCTAAAAAATATGTGTAACCTTCCTTTACAAATTATTGTATTTGCCAGTAAAGCCGTCACCAACTGAAGAAGTTTAAGGTGACTGCGGAGTTTAGGTTAGGTTTTATTTCGTAGTTTACAAACTACGATTTTAATTTGAAAAATTCTTTCGATATTTGAGTTTTCCACCATTCTGTTGGCCTCAAAGAATGGTGAAAGATTAAAAAATGCTAAGAATTTTGTAAATCAAAAGCGTATTTTGAAAACTGTATTGAGACCTATAGCCTAACCCCGTAGTCACCTTAAATAATAAAGATATATTGTAAGAACTTTTATAAAGAATTTACAATACATTATCTCGTAAAATTTACGATTCTAGCCTATAAAATTGCTTATAAATAAATATTCAGTTTTTAGATTCCTTCTAATTTTCACAGAAAGTTTCATAATTTTTCCAAAATACTTTTTTTTTTAATAAAACTATTAACTTATTCAAAAAAACTCTAAATATAAGCATATATTATTACTTTTACAATATTAAATCTTTACCTAATAGTACCCTTTGTCTCGTAACATGAAATAAGCAGTGGTAAAAACAAGTGGTAATAACTTTTAATGCACTATGACTAGTCAAATTGAAGTTCCAGGAAAAAATTTTATTTGCTTAGGTTTGAAGTTTATATTTTAAAAGATTACTAAATATTTTTAAACTCTTTCAATATAAACTTGTTTAGATTATTATTTAAAATTTTTCCTTGAAGAGCTTAATTTTTCTGATTTAATTAATTTAATAATATTTTTATATTTTCTTAAACGCACGTTTAAAGTTTTGATTATTAGAAAAAACTTATTTACTGCATGAATCGTTTCTGTTCATTTATTGATATTTTTATTAAAATTATATTCTAATAATTTAAGCCTTGTGAATTAAAAATAACTCGTTATTATCATTATTCCGAAACTTGTTTCATTAGGTTTATTAGGTTTAAAACATGTACCTTTTGATGCGCTTTAATTTTTAAAATCATACCGGAAACAATCTTACAGAATTCATCCGCTAACAAACTCACTAAATGAATCAACAGCGACGAACCAGACATGACTGCTTAATTTTAAAACACCCACAAATATTAATACCAAATCTCAGCAAAACACCCGTCCACAAAGCCTCTAAAAAAAGTAACTTCCAGTTTATTCTCCAACTACAACAAAATCTAAATCCATTGTCTCCCCCTCACCCCCAGCAGTACCAAGCCTCCCCGAGCCCTAACTTCTAGAATTTCAGCGCGGCAGCGATTCATTATCGCGTCTAGCCGAAAAAAACCCGACTCTCGCTCGCGCGCGCGCGCGCCACCCTCTAAAACTCTAAACTAAAAAAAGCACCGGCAGCGAGAGCAAAAAAAAAAGAACCAGCCCCTTTTTCGGGGGCACAGCCCCCACGCGTAGCCTAGCCCCGCGAGTGATCCAGAAGAAACGAAGTTAGCCCGAGCGATGTTATCTCTCGGCGCGTTGCGAGCTGGTATCGCGAGGCCAGCACCAGGTGCAGCTTGGTACCGCGAGCGCGCAACCCCCCGTGTATACACTCGGCTCGCAGTGACTCTCATCGCGACGTTCTCCGTATATATATATATTCTCACTCTGAGAGTTCTCCGCACCCTCCCTCTAACTCCTCTCCGTAGATATATACGTTATAGTAGTTGTATATATAGATGAAGAGAGAGAGAGAGAGAGTGGGCCAGCCTCCCAGCATCAGCGGCGTAAGCTCGGCGGCGCTTGGCCGCTGAGGTGCCGCTCTCTCTCTGGCTTGGCGCTCGCGCGCGAATGTATTTTTTAATTATTGATTTTAATGATGAGGCTCCGCTAGCGCCCGCTCGGCTCTCCGCTGGCTCCAACGCCATCTTGGATGCTGGGCGGAGTGTAAGAAGCGGTCCCCCTATACGTGTACGTAAGCTCTTTTCTCTCTCTCTCTCTTTCTCTCGCTCTTTTCCTACGCGGAGAGCGCGCGGCCGGCGCTCCCCCCACCTCCGCTCGCCCCTTCTTCTTTAACCTCCTCCTTCTTCTTTCCCGCGCGCGCGCTCCTCCCGCGTGTCCTTTTCTTTCTCTCTCTCTTCCTTGCGCCGGCTTTTTCGCGCGCGCGCCAGCGCGCTCCTTTATCTCCTCTCTTTTCTTTCTCTCGCGCAGCAGCAGCAGCAGCAGCAGCAACGTTGACCCCCCTAAAGCCTAGCCCCTCCAGGAGCGGCGCGTGCCCCTCTGCGCGCCGTATATAGGAGCGCGCGCTAGCGGGAGATAGACAGATGATAATTAAGAAAGCGGCGGCGGCGCGTGAGACAACGTTGCTCTCTCGCGCGACGAACGCTCGATTCTTACTCCGTGACTCGCATATCAGCCTGGCCTCTCTCTCTCCTTTCTCTCTCCCGCTTTCGCCCCTTTTATTATTACGCCCTCGCGAGAGAGAGAGCTGCTGCCTTCTTCTTGCCGCCTTCTCCTTTCGACTTTAATTATTGTCGTGCCTTTATGTATTGCCCTAGCGTCCCACCCTCGCTGCTGCTTCTTTCTCGCTTCGAGCTGCGCGCTGGGGCTCCGAGCTCGCGAGAGACGCCATGTGAAAAACCGTCTTTCTGATTAAATGACGAGCCCGCTCGCACGGACCAGTGCACGTACTCGAACGCTTCCTTTTACCCGCGCCGGAATTGCGTTAATTTCGCTCTTCGCGCTTTTTTTTCTTTAGTTATTGTTTGTTCATGCGTTGGGTGCGGAGCGTTTATGTACGTGAATTGTGTGCTGCGGGTGGGTTCGGTTGGGCTGGATGTGTGATTTGTGCGAGGTTCTTGGTTTTGGGGTAATTAGATGTCTTTGATGGAACGGCGGGCTTTTAATTGAGACGGAGGCGGATTGTGCTGGATTTTGAAGGAGGCAGGTTTTAAGTTTTGAGGGCCTATTGCGTTTAAATGGAAATCTTGAGTTGGAGTTGCGCAATGTGTAAGTGACTGATGAATTTAGATGAGGGGGGACGTAGGTTTAGTAAATAAAACAAAGTGATATTCGAATTATAGTAAACGATTTTAAACCATAATAATTCTATGATGGTAAGTATAGCTAATTTGAATCTTTGACGAGATGAAAAATAAAAATGTTTGACCAAATGTGTGATTAAAATCATAGCCGGTGGTTGATTGATGAATGTTTTATTAAATATAAATCATTACAGCTGTACAATAATTTAGTATTGATACATTATCAGAGATAATATGGCGAAATAAAAGAGTTTCTAACTGATTTTTAACTATCTACCAGAACGCGCAGTTCTAATGAATAGGATTCTATTAATATACTAACACAGTAGTATACCACTTAGCAATAGCATAGATTAACTCAAAAGTTCAGTCCGATAATCCTAACAACATTGCACCCACATAACAAGATAAGATAAAAAAATTAAAAGCCGACGGTTTATTTTAATCAATCCAACATACGCCCAAACGAAAATAGAAATTTCACGTGTATTAACGACGCATTGTGCGTCCATTGTGCGGCCGTAAAAAGCGACATGCCATCTATTTAAAATACAAAACGAATCAATCAAATGTTAAGAATCACATGTGGAAGTTGAATGCCACGTGATTCAACAATTATCGATGATATACAAGTGACTCGGCAATTTTTATTTAAAAGAGAGGAAAAAAAAGCGAGCGGACCACACGATATATACACGCGCACGGGGAACACCCACGGTGCGTACCTGCTTAATTAATTCACAATGGGGTTCCGTTTCATATACACGGATGCTTTGATATCTTGAGTACTTAATATATAACTGCAGTGTTTATCGGTTTGATCCGTCCGGCTTTCATAACTCCGCGCTTTAATTTTCACTCGCCGGGATTATTTCTTGAGGCATTACGTATGGTCCAGTAAACGACATACGGAATTAAAATGGGGATATTGAAAAGAAAGTTTATTGAAAGTTGAAGGAGCGATCGGAGGTTTGTTTATATCGATGGTATTTCTCGATTCTTCATTTACGCATTGGGATGTTTATTATAAAATAAATATTCTTACATATAGAAGTATACAATAAATACATTTGAACAATTTGTATAAACTATACTACAATTATACTTGAAAATTATTTTTGTTTATTTCACACCATCATATGATGATTGAATAACAACACGCAAATAATGCTTTATAATTTCCTCAGCTGCTTATTAATACTTTTTCCAAGCTACTCTTCTTCCCAAGTGATCAATTTATTCCTCGCTACGAACGTTTTCACCTAAATTCGGAATCCTGAAAATGCTTATCGAACCTCCGCTCCCGACATTATGAATAATCGAACGCTCCTATTAGAAATAAAATCTGCATGAAAATAGATATTTCATTTTTCGTCACGCGGAATCCCCGGCATTCGAAGGAAATCGAGCGACGTGCCGAAGCGAAAATAAAATTTAAATAATTAACGCGAGACTCGGAAAAAAAGCCCCTTAACCAAGAAGACAGAGCGCACTCGGCTCTCTCCCGGCTAATATAACACACCAAGGACCCTCTCGCTCTCTGTCTTTTTTAATCTTAAAACAATACCCCCGCGCGAAGAGAGTTTCGATTCTCGTAATCCACTGACGGCGCCCTAAGCCTACAAATAACAGGGAAACATCCCTCCGCGCTCTTCTTTCTTTCTCTCTCCGTCTTCTTTCATCCCCGCCACTGGCTGCGCTCATCCCCTTAATTATAAAGATTGCACCTTACAGATTACGCGAGAAAAGACGGCAGCTTGTGTATAACGTCGGGAGACGCGCGTAAAAGCAAAGTATATATACAAGTTCGAACAGTGAAAAAAAAGAAACAGTGAAGCTTCAGCAAAAGTGAAGAAAAAAGAAGCTTCTCGCATGCCTGGCTCCTTTCTCGAATTATACCACGCGCAGGCATACACACACACACAGAGCCGCGTCGTCAACTGCCTCGCGCATTAATTAGTACGATTGGCACGGCGCGGAAGGAAAAGATAAAGAAGCGCAGAAAAAAAGGAGAAGTGTGCGTGCCGCGTAGGCAACGATCACGTGGCGCCAAGCACACAGAGCGGTAACAGTATCCGAGAAAAACACACCGTCCTATCAAATCCACCCCTCGCGCAAGTTGGTGTGTGTTGGCCCTGGGCTTTATAAGCTCTCTTTTCTTTGCCCCCGTGTGTCTTCCTTTTTTTTTTCGTTGGGCTCGAGCAACTGTGTATATACACACTCGTGGGTAGATTGCGATGTGTCACGCATGAGAAGTTTACGCTCGGAGTCGCGGCTGGATACACGCGCGGATTATGCTCGCTGGTTTTTATTTCCAAATGGCAGGAGCGCATCGCGTCGCCGAGGCAAATTGGAGGCCTGTCGTCGTTTATTAGATGTATAGGAGCGCACCGGGTTATGCCGGGGATAATGGGCCGGAGCTGAGAATTGTGTTTACGGGGCTTTCCTTGTAAATGGAAGTGTTTCCGGGTGCGCGGTTGCGGGTGTGGTGGTTCGGAATTTTTTGGGGGGTTTAACTGTTAATGTATTTTAAATGCCGGAGTTAATAGAAATTTAGAGTAGTTAATGTTTAATTAATTTTATTTATTATAATAAAATCATAAGGAATATAAATTAGAGAATCAATGCCAGTATGGTATTCTTTTTCCATAAAAAAACGAAACCATTCTACACCAAAATGAAACTGAGACTACTAATATTCAATGCTAATATGGAAATACTTAAAAAAAAAATCGTAATTTGTCTGGGTTAAGTTCATAGAAAATATAGTTCATAATTAAATGGAAAATACATATTTTTAGTTATCTTTTAACGTTTGAGATTGTAGAACCATCCATTTTATCAAGTCAATCATTATAAGAGATTCATTACAAAATATCATTAGAAAGCTGGTTACAAAAGGAAACAAATTTTATATTTCAAAGAAGCAATAGTTATTAAAAGTTGCCTAAAAGCAGAGCATTTTCATCCAATTTAATAAGCAATATTTAATATCTTTTAATATTTGTATAAAAACCATACCTGAAAAGTATTAGGTTAAAATGAAAACCAAGAATTATTGTGTATAATTAAAAATCTCCTAAACCCTCCTAAATCCTCCTTTTTTTTGGCTGTAGGTTCTCTTCGAACTACGCTGAGAAAAAAATGTAGTTTTCACAAATAAAACTGTAATTTATTAAGATTTAATTAATTAAACAAAAATTTAATTGATTCCATTAATTACAATAACTAAATTTTTTTCTTAGTGTAATAAATTTAAATTTCCACAATATAAAAAGGCTCTTAATTTAGAAAATATAGTTTTCAAAATGATAATTTACTGTCTCTATGTGAGTATGTAGGCATATACATATATGCGTGCGTGCAAGTAATTTTTAATAAAAATGCATGAAATTTGCTAGAGATAGCTATTATGTCAAACTTTTAACTTATGATCAATGGAATTATAAAGCGCTTACTTAGACAAAATTTATTCTTTTGAAAAAATTTGAATAATTGAAAATAAAAGTTTATTTTATTATATTTGCCTCATATAAGTAAAAATATAAGTAAGAAATTAGAATATTTGTTCTTTTTGTACCAAATATAAGTAATATTTGTTTTCGACCAGTTTTATCAATTTACGAATTCAATTTCAATAAATCAATTGATATAAAAAAAAAATTAATCATAGCAACATTTATCATTATTCACAAAAAAGTACTTTCAATTGTAAATCAAATTTACCTTAGATACGATGACTAAAATATTGATCTACTTCCAATATTCACAGTGTAATTATATGCTAATTTATGTACTGAAAAGGAAGGACCAGAATGCGTGGAAAAGGGATTTCAGAAAGGTTTAGAGGGTCAATTTCTGACACCTAAATTTGAAGTCCAGAATCTATAGCTCAATTAAGTGGTCACTTCTTTCCGAGATGACAGATATCTAAACTTAAATATATGTTGAAAAATGATGTCTATTTTCTCAGTTATACATATTGAATATTTGTGTTACAGAAACCAAAGAAAATAATAAAATTAAACAATAAAAACTTCAATTGAATCTGCTAAAAAATAATTCGTTCGATAAAATATTGATTATTATGTAAGTTATAAGTATATAAAATAAATTCAACCTTTAGTAGAATGAATTAATATTTTTCAACAAAAAAACTTAAATAAAACTTTTTACGTTTAGTTTTATCATTTACTTTGATTTTTATATTGTAAATATATAGAATGTTATCATTGATTAAGGCATTATTTTTCAAGAAAATAACATATTATTTGAAATTAGGCACCTTATACATTAAAACAAAGGTCTTGATGGAACTTTGTTAGTCAAATGATATGAACTTCTTAATAGAGCAAAGACTTATTCTTTGCAAAATTTGTAAAAATACAAAAAAAATTGATTTGATTATTTTTGCATTTTTCTCTTAAACAAAAATGTAAATACAGTCACTGAAATTATAGAAACAATATTAAGAAGTTTTGAATTCAATTTATTTAATATATTCAATAATATTTCCTCCAAATCAGTTTTCTTTTCTCAAAAAAACATTTAGGAAAATTAAATTTGCAATGTTACCTTAGTCTTTTTATTCTTCTAACTTCTACCTTACGCTTTACTTACTTATAAATTAAATTATTTTTTATTTAATAAATAATTGAATGTTATATGACCTTCAATGGAAATTCTGATGGTTTTTGTTGAAATTGCTATTTTTGTAATGGTTTTATTAGCTCCTCAACAGCAATAGGTAGAGGTCTTAGTTTATAAAATAATAATAATTACATAATTGTTTTAATATAAACAAAGTAAGTATAATTATGCAAAAACACAATTATAGAAGATGATAGTATTTTTACTTGTTATACTTTACTTCCCAATCTTAAATATTATTAGAATTCTAAAAATAAATTTTCCAAAATATAATTTTCAATTTATGTCTACTTTATTTCTATTTTTTTTTGCGATGAAAAATTTAAATGACTACAAAAGTATTAAAAGACTAATTGTAAAGACAAAAGTACATACTTTATCGGAAGTTTTTAAATTTTGTTCTCGTTTAATAAGCTTTTTTTAAAAACTGCTCATGATTCACTTCTGAATATTTCCTTTTCTTGTATATGTGATAAGTTTTTCTGTAAAAGTTTGAATAATATTATTTGGATATCTTAATGCAAAGAATTCATATGTCTGGAGAATATTTTAAGCGATTAATTTACAGCAAAATGTATTTCAATATTTAGTCAACTATATTTTAAGATTTGTATCTAACGGTAAAACGCGAATACGTAACTTGTTTGTTTCCGGAAAAACGACGTAAAACATAATGTCACAATCTAATTTTTATGTCAATGAAAAAGTATTTTTTGCTATCATTGCCATGCTAGATTAGATAATTTATATTGTTGATTTAATCAAATATGAACAAGTATTTATAATAAAATTTTTAAATATTTTATAAATATTTGGATGTAAAATTCTAATGAATTGTTTTCAATAAATACTCTGTTTATTACAATTTCATATTGTTTTTATTATTTTACAGTTTAATCAAAGAGAATATCACTAGTTTAAGTAACAAACTTCTCACGAAAAATAACACGAAAATGAATACATTATAAAAACCTAAAAATTTCCTCCAATCTATAAACACCTCAATTAAGAAACAAATCCCATTCATCAGCTTCACCTCCGACACTTTTTCGCTCCACATTCACAGCAACCCGTCCATTCGTGACGCTTCAATCCCCCAGCCTAAATCCACGCCGGCCGCCTCGTAAATCAAAATATCACTCAATGCCCCGCGCGTCTCAATCGAGCGCATCGCCGAATCCTCACCCAGCAGAACAAAGAAAGAGAAAAGCCCCACGAATTCATCCATTGAAATTTCGATACAGGCCGCAGCGCTCGCTTATACATCCCATCTCTCCGCTCTCCGTACGGTACATTCACACCTCCGGCGCGCTCGCAGATATCCAACCGATCGGCCCTAAGCTCGCTCTCAGTAGAAACAGCCGATGCGCGACCGGCGAGCGAGCGAGAGAGAGAGAGAGAGAGACACAGCTGTGCAGCTCTCGGGGCTAAGCAGAGCGCATCGGCAGCGCTCCTAAAGATATACAGTTCTCTTCGAAGCGAGATAGCGCGTATATACATGCGCATATACATGCATGTATATACATAGAGCGGGATGCAGGCATGCTTTAACTTTCATCTCTCTCTCTCTCTCTGTAGGTTGTTATACGTTCACTTTACATACAAGCCATTGGAGTGCGCTTTTCGCGATAGCACCGAGCGATATGCTTCTCCTGCCTTTTTACACGTGCGCGAGAGCGTGCATACATTGTTCGCCGGGATAATGGCACGAGGTGTTGTTGTATGTAGGCGAATAGTTTAATTATTATGGCTTTGACGCGGAGGCGCCGTTTAGCAAGGATTATTACGTGTGTATGATTGTAGAGATAGTTTAAGGGGGGTATGTATGTGTGGATAGGGAAAAAAATGCATAATCATCGTCGTGAGCTGGCTTGCGCAAAGAAGTTTTTAGAAAGTCAGCGAGGAGGTGCGCGCGCGCGCGCGGCCCGTGGAAAAGCGGCTTTTAGACAATTTTAGAAGGCATGTACGGCTTCGTTTAAAAGTGATTTACCGATGCCGATCGCCGATTGCGGTATTATGCTTTTCGAGTGTGTTACGAAAATTTATACGAAAGGGCGCGTTTGTTTCTTGTAGGTGTGTTTTTGGATGTTATTCTTGATTGTAAATTTGTAATTAATGGAAAAATTAAACCCAAATATTGTATTGGATATTCATCATTCGAATTCCTAACATAGCTTAATCCATTCTGCATAGAATCATTGGAAAACTCCCGATTACTGAAACATTGTCCATCACAGAATCATCAACCCAGCTGTTTTTACAAAGCCAGCGTCAGTGCGAACAGTTAGAACCGAACGCCTAATACATTTATAAGAGGCCGGGGCGCTGGTAATTGGAATTCGTCGGAAAAGCCAGCGAGCATTAAACGCACTAAAAGGCTTAACCGGCGCTCTTTCGAGGAGGCCATAAAACAAGGAGCGCGCAAAATTTCTAGCCGCGCGCGGCTCGCTCGCACACATGCGCGCACGGCCCGCAACAAGAAGTCAATTACGCTCGCGTTTAACGCCGCGCGCGACTTTCCGAGAGCGCGAGCCGCAAAAACTCGCGACTCGTTCGCAAGTTGCCCGCGAGGTGTGTTCTACAAGCGCTCATCACACACACACACACACACACACACATACACACGGACAAGCCAAGGAGAGAGAGAGACGAAGAAAAAGCTGAGTATAACGGCGAGACGGGGGGCAGGTCAGCATGGAAATAAAACGAAATCAGATCAGCGGCATCTTATACTCTCTGAGCTCTCTGTCCGACCATCCGTGTGTGTGTGTGCATATAGTTGTGTGTATATACAAAAGCGGCTGGTAAGGCTGGAGCGGCGTGTCCGAGCAATTACCGTTCGCGGAGAAACGGAACATGCATCATCTTCGCACATCTTTATATTCGAGGCGTGCTCGTGGCCGGCTCTAGACCCGAGAGAGAGAGAGAGAGAGAGAGCTGTATGCCCGCGCGATGGCTGCATGCATGCCTGCACATGCACAATGTACGCGGAACTCGCCGGCTGTGTATATAGCTACGAGGGACTTGGCGCGACTTTGAACTCGAGCTATGAGGCTAGCGAGCTGAATTGATAAGGTGCGGGGGTGGAGGATGGGGCGTGGGAGTTTTTTTGATTTTTTAGGTGTTTGGGTTGGTGGTTTTGGTTTACTTGGGATTTTTGTGATGGAAATGGTTGATTGAGGGGGTTGATAATGGAATTAATGAAAAGTTTTCTGATCAAATGAGATACAAAGAGAAAAATTTTACTGAGAGATGACAGATAAGAGATTTTAAAAATTACCAAATATTTTAAGAAATTTTACTAGAAATATAGAAATTTTGACTAATAATCTAGTAAATTTTCTAAAAAGTATAATAATTTTTTTTATCTTCATAGTCTTTTACCGCTTCCTAAAGCAGTAATTTTCAAAAAAAAAGTTATAGCATACAATGGTTGTAATATATTTTCATTTTACTAAATTGTTATTTTTTTTCCGAAACGTTCACATACGGCAACACCTCAAAGTTAGAAACGCACCTATAATCAAGCAATGAGAAACACTCAGCACTTTTATCATTCCACGACACGATCTTTCCCTCACAATCATTAACTTTAACATCCACGGCCCAATCAGCGCTCATAACGCTTAAATAAAACATAAGACAGGCTGGCAGGCCCCCGGCTTAATCAACGGGGCGCACACTTGAAAGAGCATAACTATTCAGAATATAAAGAGTTGTGTCGAACGAAAGTTTTCTCGCAACAGGGAAAATAAAGGCGGGCAAGAAGAAGAAGAAAAGCAAAAAAGGAAGCAGGCCTCGCGCGCGCGCGCGAGCAGCAAGAAGCAAAGAATCCACTCTCTTATATTATACGCGTTTTCTCCGAGTTAGCGAGGAAAAGAATCAAACTCGAGGCTGCTGCGGGCTTGCGGAGCAGCGCGGCTCTCCTCTCGGCCAAAAAAGAGAGCGAGACGGAAAGAAAAATGGGAGGGAAAAGAAAAAATATTCGGCTCGTTGGCGCGGCTCTAGAGACGAGCTCGCGCGGTTACACTGGATGTTTGACAACGATAATAATAACAGGCGAGCGTATGCTGCTCGGATTGAATATTACGCGCGTCTGCTGGCCCAGACTCTCTCTCTCTCTCTCTCTCTCTCTCGTTCTCTCGTCGTTGTGTGTCTCCTCAAAGGTCTTAAATAAATTGTATATGTTTCGGGGCTTGCGAGAGCGCGCTGGCCATGAATTATTAACAAAGCCATTCAGGCGATTTAAATTGAAATTTTCGCTCAAAGAGCTCAACGTGAAGAGAGAGAGAGAGAGGACTTGTGAATAAAAAGTTGAGCGCGCGAAACACACCGCTCCGTGGCCGCGCGGTGTACAACTTTTGCGCCCGCATATTTATTTTAATTTGCCTAAAGAACGTCCGCTTAGTCTTCGCTCTCTTTCTCTCTCTCTCTTTTGCTCTCGCTCTCCTTCTCTCTCTCTCTCTCTCTCTCTCTTCGTCATATTACCTCAAAGTTTAAGTAAATAAGAAGTTATTTCAAGGAAAAGGAGAGAAAGGCGAGACGCGCGCGCAAGAGAGGGCCGAGGCTCTCTCTCACTCTATTGGCTGAAACTCTCGAGTGTTAATTATTTTTCTTTTTTTCCGAAGGCATAAATAAACATTTCTGGCCCCCTTCCCTCCTTCTTTCCTTCCTTTAGCGCATTCATTTTTACGTTTGCGGACTGGCTCTATAGCCTGTCGTATAGTCTCTGTGGTATGCAAATTCGTCTTTAATAAATTATATTTGCTATATAATGAGTCGGGGCTGCCTTCTAAAGATTCGGTTATTACTCGATGAATGTTGCTGTTTTTATAACTTATTTTAGTCGTCGGCATTCTATAGTTGTTATTATTTACTACAGAGGTTGAATTACAGAAAAATGCTGATTAAATTTTTGTTTTTTTGATTTTTTTTCTTGTATTAATAAGAAATCCAAGGGCATTCTTGTTTTTGAAAATATTAAATTTTATTATGACAATTTTCTTAAAGGTTTACCCAAAGGATCTGATTTGACATAATACTGCAAAGAAAATTTTAAAATAAATTATTTTCAATTTGATACTTTTCCGATGTTCCGATACAAGCTCTCCTATATATATTATTCTGTTACATAATTAAGATCAAAACATGCAATATTATAACTAATCACCATAAAATTTATTTTTCCATTCTTTATCTCTATTAACAATATTTCGCCTCATAATTCAGAAAGCAGTCCTCCAATACCATCAAATCACACCAACAAAAAAATACCTTCGCCCTAAACCCCCTCACAAAAATCCACACCCAACCCAACCCAACCCCCCACAACAGGCCCGCACGATTATTTAACCAAAATAAAAACACACAGTCAGATTAACTCGCATGCACACACGACTCGAGGCGCAAAAGAGCAAAAGAGAGCGCGCGAGAGAGAGGGAGAGTCGACTCTGTCGGCGAAAGTTGAGCGTTAATTACGACAGCTCTTTTCAGGCACTACTCCTCTCAAGCCCATTATCGCGCGCGCATGAAATTTTCTGAATATGTCTGGGCTCCGCGCGCATATTAACGTCCTATCCGATCATATTTAATTTAAATTCGCAGCAACCTGCCAACTTACGCCTCTCCTGCACATACACACACACACACGAGCCTCGCTCGTTTCCATGGCGCGAGCGCGCATATAGCTCGGGGCGCGCACTGCAAAGCCGCGTTGATCGCGCGACGAAGCGCTTATATATATATATATATACGCTTGCGCCTATAAACGCGAGCGGGTGTAGAAGAAAGTTGGCAAGAGTTGGGATTCGCGCGCGCCCGCCGAGAGCGCGCGATAATTATGGATCCCCCGCGCCTCCTCGTGTGAGAGCGATGATGTACAGCCGGAACCTTTAACGCACCGCGTGGGTGGATAGGCGCTTGTTTGTGGAAAAGCCGGGACGGAGTGTATTGATGCGGGGATTTTTTTTTTTTTGGTGGGGAGTGATTGTTTCTTTTAATTTTTGGGGGAAGGCGATGGTGTTTTTAATTTCTCTTCTGTTTCGCGAGTATTAGAAAAAAGTGTGCACCCTAGCTTCGCCATTATGATTTTCTACGCCATCAGCCTAAAACACAGAGTCCTCTTCTAAATAAAAAACCGACATCCTGCGAAAGGACTCAGCAATCGTCTAATGCCGCTCTCCCAGCCGCAGCTGTCATTTAATAACCAAATGGATACACACAACCACCCACACCTTTTCTCCCGAGCGCTCGACAATTAAACAAAACCTAAAAAAAAATCCCAGCCTTTGCCGTAGTCCTCCCTCAGTGTCCTTCTCCCCGAAGAAAGCGCGCTGATGAGTCGAAGAAGGCAGCAGCTTGCTATACACACACACACACACATCCCCCGCGCTCTCAAAGAAAGCTCGGCCGGGGGAGCCGAAAATCTTCGCCGGGGAGAATTAATGCACGCGCCTACTATATACGTAGAAACCACTTCGTTATTACGCTGTGTGCGTGCCGGCGCGTGTGGGACGAGGAGGAATGGATTAGACACCGATGGCGCGAGAAGGAGAGAGAGAGAGAGAGAGGCCGGGCGCTCGCACAGAGACTTTTATTGATCGTCTGGCAAAAACTCAGGAACCCTCATTTCGTGCCTCCGTGCCCCCGACCACTCGCGCTGTATACGCTCCCCTGTGTGTATATGTATGTACGAGACGCCCGCTCCTCTCGCGGAAAAGTGGGCTGCTGCCTTCTCTCTCTCTCTCTCCTTCTGCTTTTCGTCTTCGCGTCGATGCTTTTTAGGCGCCGGAGACGAGGGACTTTTCCTTTTCTTCCCTGTCTAACTCCGTCTCGCTTTGTTCGCCCCCGCTGATAATCTTTTACACTCGAGCCTTTCCCCCCCTTCTTTTACTTGGCTTGTAGAGCGGGCCAACCCTTTCGCAAAAGGGGGAGCTCTTGACTTTTTCCCCCCCTCAGCCCGGCGTCATCGTCATTCATTTTTCCCTCCGCTCTGCTTTTTCAGCCGCGAGGCTCTAGTCATCATGCCGGAGAGGGGCTTTATCCACTTTTCGCTCTTTTATGCAAGCTCTCTTTGCGTTAACCATTTTGCAGGCGTGCGTGTGTGTTGAGGTGGTTAAGAGAGCACTTTTCGTTACTGTTTTGTGTGATGATTCTTAGGATGATGGGTCTTGGGAAGTTTTTGGGGTCGTGTGGATTTTGAGAGGCTGGTGGAAGTGTGATGCTGGTGTTCTGGGGGTGAATAATTGGAGCATTAATTATTTTAGGCTGGATAAATTTATTTGAGCTTTGTAATTTTAATACTCCTAATTCATTTATTGTATTTTGTCTATTACAATAGTCTACATTTTTTAATTTTAATGTTTTATTTTTTATTGTTATATTAATATACAAGCTCATTTAAAATAAACAATGATTTCAATGACTAATTAATTATTACTTATGTATAAATATCATCATAAGTATTAGATGTGTTAATATCTAAAGCATTTGTACTCACCCAATCAATTTTTAATAACATCAAAAACGAGTGTATGACATCCGAAGAAATTTCCTTATAAAATCCAATACGACCAAACGCTCTTTACATTATTTCACACCAACAACGCCCACAAAAAAATCTAAAAAAAAAAAATTAAAAACTGTCCTCGTTCGACACACAACCCTCTCCTCCCCCCATCCGCAATCTCGCATCTTCATCATCCGCTTCTAAGTCCCGGCCTCCCGGCTCCTTCCTCCGCGACTCCTCAGCACTTTTTCTCTCTCCTCCAGGACGCGAGAAGAAAAGACGAATAACAAGCGCGCGGCAGCTATTTAGGAGAGGACCAGCGCTCTTTTTTTCTCCTCTCTCTCAAGAAAGACAGAGAGAAGCGCGCACTTCAGGCCAGGAGTAACGAGAGATAGCAGAGCGTCCAAAAATATACGAGAGCCTCGCGCATAATGTATATACCTATATAGCCGGCGAGCGTCTAATTCTTGCCGAACGACGGATGCTGCCTGGCTCTATGGCTCTCTCCTCGATCGACGCCGACTACGTGTCTTTCCTGGCCTTTTTTTAATTCCCGCGCGTGAAGGAGATATCGGAGGGCTCGCGCCTTTCTTTTCTCTCGAGTCTTCCTCCTTTTTTTTTAATCTATTATTAGGATCGAGAGCGCGGACTTGGGACGAGGGATTTATAGGCGCGGCCTTTTTGAAGGATGGATGGTGATACTTTAAGAGGAGAGCTTGAATTATTGTGCAGGGAGATTTTTGTAAAGGATTGCAAAATTGTGAAGGTTAGTCGAACGTCGAGATCTATTCTATACTCGTTGTCAATGTGACACGTCGATGATCACGCACCGCTTCACCGTTTCCCAAAATTAACCACCAACGACGAAAAAGCCAAAAAAGCGCCCACCTCGAAGAAAACCAATAGAGATCTCAAACTCGTCGATCACTGCGCGCTTCCGGCATTCGCGGCGACACTGACGTAACCCAGATTTCCCACGAAAAATCGAGAAGAAAGCAGGGAAAAAAAGCGCGCGCTCTAAAAACGAAAGCTGCCAGGCGAGGCGGCGAGCGGAAAAAAAAAGAAGTCACTGGGTTATACGTGTGCAAGCAGGGAGAGCGGATGGCACAGGGCGGTTTTGCGGACTTCCGCGGCTATGTGCCGGCCGCGTGCGGCTTGCACCAGATTTTTTTTCTCTCCCCGCAGTTTGGCCGGCGAGCTGTGACCTCGGTGACTGTGTATGCGTATCCTAGTTTTAGTTTAGGTTTTTTTAATGTTGGTGATGAGGTGGGTTAGGTGGTGAGGTGAGAGTTTGATTGACTTTTATTGGATAGGAGGAAAGGTTTATGCGGGTGGATGTGAGGCTTTGATGGGTTCGTTTAGTCGCGGCGAGCTGTGAATTTTATCTTTCTTTTTTTTATCTTATTTGATTGGGATTTTGTAAGTAATAAGGATATCAAAATAGATGTATAATATTAAGATTTTTTATTTTTTTTGAATTGACGGGATCAGTTTCGTTGATTATATCCTTTCTATAATCACTTGTTTTAATTAACGATCGAAACGGGAACATAAAGAATCAACGGAAACAATTGACAGCTCCTCAACACTGCAGAATAAATTTTTAATTAAAAAATAATCAATGCATCTACATAGTTCTATATTAATGTATGAATTCGTAAATTGTAATTCGATATTCTACAACTAGTTTCCAGAATACATTCCAGCTTGGTTTGACAGGTGTCGAATTAGGGAAGTCAATCGACACTCTGCATAAAATTATCACTCCTGCAAATTTAATCAGATCTCATACATAACCGATAATTTTAGCCAGTACAGATTTAGCTTTGATTTTTAAAGCAGCTTCCTTTTTATCGGCACTCGCAAGTCCGTCAAACGTTTTCTAAACTTCATCTCTCGAGCTTTAAAAGCAACTTCGTTTCACCTCTTAATTAACAATCAAAATCCCAGCCTGATGTTGCCCTAAACAGCAGCCCTCGCGCCCGCCCGCGGCTACTTATTTAAAACACATTTCGCCCGGCCTAGAATTTCTTAATTACTCGGCGCACACTTTGGGCCGCGAAAAAAAGTAATAAGGCAAAAACGCGTAATTATTAAAAAAAAAGAAAAGAAAAGTAAAAAGGGGCAGAGAGAGAGAGAGAGGAAGCAGGAGAACGCGAGAGCGAAGAAAAGAGAGGGACTAATAAAGAAGCGAGAAAAGCGCTTACTTCCCTTTAATTATAAAACGTCGCGCTCACGCGGAGGTAAAATTTTGCGCCCAAGGATCAGATACGGAAACGAGAGGGTGGAAATAGTCAGAGCCTGTGTATGTATGTGTGTGCGCCGCGGGAGTAGAAGAAGAAGAAGATGAAGAAGGAGGGCCGCGCGGGACGGGAAAGATGTGCTCGCGACTACGGCACATAACAAACAATGGAAAAGGTAGCTCACTCTCTCTCTCTCCTGCTCTCTTCTCGAGCGAACAATAGCTCGTGTGGAACAAACGCATCTTACTCCTTTCCTACCCCTCGCTCTATCTCTTCTTTACTCGCAAGCGTCTATGTATATGTCAGCACACGCGCCGGCAGCCCTTAGGTATATATAGCTGAGCGCGTGTCTATTCTTCGTCCGGGACAAGAGGAGAGAGGAGCGTTAAGTTGGCGTCCCGCGCTGTCGATACATCGGGCAAAGAACGACGAGTGGATATGGTCTCTCTTATGTGTGCGCTTACACACGCGATGACACAAGCCGAGCGCGCGATTACGGCTCTGTGCCCTCAGCTGCTATTTGCTCTTTTGTGTCTCGAGAATAAGTATGGCTCCGTTTTGTGCGAGCCTCCAAGCTTTGTCCGTATTTATAATTGCGCGTTTACATCTTCGTGAATGCGCTGCGTGGGTGGCTGGACTCGTTCGTCTCGTTGTGTAAGTTTTTTTTTTGACGTTTGAGTAAACGGAAGGTTGTTAGGTGTTGGGGAGTAGATGGTTTTGTGAAGAAATTTGCGGACGAGGTAGCTGACGTTGGTAAGTTCTGCCTGTGTGGGGGCGGATGCCGCGTTTATCGGGGGCGAAAGTCGTTAATTGCGAATCAAGTTGGCCGTCTGTGCGTTTTACGAGGACTTTAGATATAGCTTGGCTAGAGAGTGAAGTTGAGGCGGTGCAGCTGATTTCACCGATTGGTTTTTGCGAATTAAAAATCAAATGTTTGATTTTGAGGACTGATTGGGTGAAATGAGAAAGTATAGTGATTTGTTGCAGATATAACTGGATGAAATTAAGAAAAATTATTAAAAATGATAGAGTTACTAAAAAATTAGAATTCTATGAATAATACTTATACAGTTTCATTATTAATACAACCATGTTTGTAAGAACTTCTTGTTAAATAAAAAATAAAATATTCCTTTCTAGTTTCATTTACTACTATTAATAAAGTTTTGAATTTATAGTTTTGAATATTTTAAATTTTTACTACTTTTAATACAAGAATTAAATTTTTTTAGAAAAAATTACAGCAAATTTTTAACTTTAATAACAATAATTTAAAATCGGGAACTTGAAATACAATAAAGTCTAGTAACGTTAGTAATTATAACTACAATTTTGTCTCAAAGATTTCTTTATGTTATTATTAGAATTATTATTATTTGTGTTAATTAAAATGCACAATTTTAAAAGAAAAATTCGGGAGGAAGTTTTCGAATCGTTGATTGCTAATAACGACAAATAATAATCCAGACTCGCGAAAAACTTCTCACCTTGATTATTCTTTCTGTCGCATTAACCAACTCCAGAAAGTAAATTTAAAATTCTCCAAAATTTTTCGATTCGTTAAACTCCGCGCTCTAAAATTCGCTAAATATTTAATTAATAAAAGCCGGAATAAACAATCATCGCCTCCCCCTCCCTCTATTCTGCAAATGAGCAATTATACCAAGCGTAAAATTATTCAACTTTTAGTTCGCGTATACGCGCATATAGCCAGTCTCGCGTCCTCTCGACAAAGTCGCGGGGGAGGCTACCGGCGCACAAACGTAAGCGAAAATCTGGCAAAAGTTTGCTCTATTTTTTTCCTCCCCAAATTATACGCGCCCTGGCATATACATCCCCGACTGCATACTGCAACGCTCGGCACGAAAATAGAGCAAGCGTGCACAAAATTAATTTTGCGAATTGCCTTAAACGGCCGCGCGCCCGTGTGGAGAATTAGCCAAACAAACCCCCCCTTCCGCTCGAAACTGGATCTCGTTAATTAAGTTTAATATTATTTTCACCTCGCGTCCAAAAAAGCGTATACACGCGCGACTCCGGACAAATAAAAAAAAAACAGATCCACTCGACGCAGCTCAAAGCTCTCCTCGAATTCTGATTCGCGCGCGAGTTTACTATATCGCGTCAACGTTGCGTAATTGCGCACACCGTAATTACGGCTCGCATACTCCCCGAGTCTCTGTCTTCGCGCCTCTCTTTCTAACTCGCTCTAAGCGCCGATATAAAGCGGAAACCGGCAAGCGAGCGCGAATGCGTGAACTTTCCGGGAGAAGCCTACGCGGGGTGATCGCATATTCGAGATCTTACCGCGTAGGTATATAGCGGCGTAGCGCGCGGCAAATCGAACTGGCTTTGAAAGTTTTCCTCGGCCGTGAGAGAGACTGTTTATTCGCAGCGTTCGGTTTCCAGTCGAGCGGAGCGTTTCTTTCTTCGAGTCTAGGAGGTGGGATTGATTGAAGGCGCTCGGATTACCACTTTAATGGGGATTTAATTAGCGCGACGGAAAAAGTGCGTTTGTCGAGATGATGATTTGATGTTGGTAGGAGGAATTAAGAACAGCGCAGATGGTTTTAACTAGTTCGTCAAGATATCGGGACTAACGTGAAATTGCGATGAGGAGCAGCTTGCTCTCGGCCAGTAGAGCGAAAAAGTAACCCATTGTATAAACATCCACGGCGAAATTAAAAATAAGTGCTGTCGCTTCGACGAGCGAAAAAAGCATCAACCGCATTATCTTAATACCCGGCCTCGAAAGGCTTTTCCCTCCCGTCCTCAAAGGCCTCCGCGCTCCTCAAAGTAAAAATCACAATATAGCCTCTCCCGCGGCTCGTCCGCCGAAAAAAAAGGGCCATAACGATCACACGCGGGAGCGCGCGGTGTGCGCGCATTTATTACGCTGCCGGTGGCTGGCGCTCTCCTTTGAGGCGAATCTTAGGGAAACTATAAAAATAATTAAAGTCTTGGCTCATATAATCACAGTAATGGTCCAGACGCTCCGGAGGCTAAGGAGCGAGAGCGAGCTTCCCTCTCTCTGCTCTGGTATATATCTAGAGAGCTGGAGAGTGCGGGCGCGCGCGCCTGCACGGTAGAGAGAGAGAGCTTGGGAAATATTCTAATAAGCAAAATTTTCGCTTTTGTATTTAAGAAAAGGGAGCGAAAGAAGTGCGCGCAAGCAGCTGCACCGCGGAAAAGGAACGACTACGAGCGAGAAGGACAGCTGTGTGTGTGTGTGAGAGAGAGCTGGAGCAAGCAGCATACGACCGGCCAGTGTGGTAGTAAGCGCGCAAGAGATGCCGGCTGAAAAGAGAGGAGAGTGGGCGCTCGCTCGTATTGTCTCAGTGGGGTGGTTGCTGTCGGCTTTTCCTCTCTCTCTCTCTTGCTCACTCGCCAATAGAAAGAAGGAATGAACCTCCTCGAAGAGGAGACGAGGAAAGAGCGAGAGAGCGAGAGAGAGAGAGAAAGAGTAAGACAAGGAATAGGGAAAGAAGTGTACGGGGTAAGACGCGGGCTTGCTGCTCTGCATGAAGGGTTGGAAATGTAGATAGAATTTCTTCATTTCGCTCGGCGCTTTCCTCCTCATCCTTCTTTCTCACTCGGGCGCTCGCTTGCGCTCCTTCTTCTTCGTTACCTCGAGGCTCAGCCGCGCGCAGCATCCTGCGGGGGGGTCGGGAGAGGGACGCGAGCGAGAGAGAGAGAGAGAGAAAGCAGCGCGCAGCCCAAGCTCGTTCCCCACTCATTTCAACCACCCAGCCACCCCCCTCAGCCGCCCCATTCTTTCTCTTAAGACTCCGCTCACTCGCGCGCCGGTGCCGGAGGAATCGTTAAAATCTGGCCGAGCGGCAGCGTACACAGCGACGACGACGACGAAGAGAGACTATGCCCCGAGATCTCTCTACCTATATACGCGCATACATACACAGCTATCTCTCGCGTCTTTTCGCCCTTCTTCGCCCTCTTCAGCCTTTCGACGGAGCGCCGACGTCGACTTTATGTATCTATGCTCGCTAGCGCGTGTGTGGCAAGGTATATACGTAAGACTCTGATGCCACTTATATGCGGGTAATTCCGGGATATCGGGAAGAGGTTCGCGCGATCGAGTATGTAGGGGAGGTTTTCATTGAGTCTATGTATGGCGCGGTGTGATTTAATGTGTGAGGGTTACTATTGCGTCGTTAATAATTTACGTGAAAAATACGCGGCCGGGCCGGATTAATCGAGCAAGGAGTAGATGCATTAAAGTTTGAATTTAAAACGAAGACAAATCGTTTCATTAATCTCGGGATTACTAATGACTCTGATGCTTGCTCGGGTACGGGGGTGAAAATGATCCCGGCCCAACAACCCCCCTTTCTTTTGAGATTTTTGTGTGTTTACAAATGAGGTGCCGCTATCTTGTTACACGTTCTGCATTAATTATTTTTCTTAGTACATTAAACGAAACGTTTTAGATACGGACTAGAAGAATTTATGAGTGTAGAGCCGAGTGATTCATTGCCAGCGTGCGCGCATTGTAATATCAACATTAATTACGATAATTTTAAATTTACACGACGATGACACGATTATTCATTACACTCGCAAGAAAATTCGGCAATTTACCATTTTTAATTTTCCATTCCAAAAACCCAAGTCACCCCTCCTATCTTCAAAACCTCATGAACTACAAAACGAAGCCCTAAACCAACCCTTCCCAAAAAAGCGCGAGAGCCTGCCCAATCAGAGGCAACACTTTTTTCATCAATATTCCAGGAAGCCAGGCGGGCCGTGCATCATCTCGTCGTGTCCCTTGCCCTCGTAGCCCCTTTCAAATTCGCGCGCACTCATCAGCCCTTCGCGCGCATATATATCCCAGCCACGCTCGCTTTTTTTTTTTTTTTGCTGAAAGACTCGCGAATTTTTCAGGAGCAGACGCCGCGAGGACAGAAGAGGGCCACTCGGTAGCATCGACGTTAATCAAAAGAAAGGAGCGTGCGTGAGCGCGTATACGTCTCCGAGCACTTCGGGCTTTTAACCCTTTCGGTAAGGGCTGGGGGGCGAGGGTTTCGAGCGCGTGCGGGGGAGGACCGCGGCGAGAGATTAGCCCTGGAAGCGGGTCAAAAGGCGACGATGGTAATCGCGTGGATGTAAGGAAAAGGTGAATAGGAGAGGTGATGGGGGAGTGTCGGAGGGAGATGGTGTTGGTTTCTTGGGTGAAGAGGAGGGTTAAAAAAATTGTATTTATTATAGAGTTTTTGGTAAAAATTAGATTTTTATTGAATAAAATTTTGAATTGATGATAGATCGATTTTTAATGCAATCCCAAAATATATTTTATTTTACACATCAGAATTTTGTACAATATATTTCGGAAATTCTTAAAACCGTTACATTATCATTTTAATTATATTACTCTGAGCTATATTAAAAAATTCTTATTCATTAAAATATAAATAGTAGCCGGATATAAAATAAAAAGTGCTCTCTCGCATTTTCTCCTACCTGCGCTCCACATTCTTTGTTTACAATCCGCATTTTCTTCATCGCCGCTGAAATTGGCAAACTCGTATTATAATGCACACGAAAATCCATTGTATTTCTTTTTCTACTGAGAACGAGTGGCGCCCGGGTATGCGCCGGGCTGTTTCATTTGCGCGAACATCAAACATCGCATATAAAAGATACCTTCACCCTAATTATTTGTTAAATGTTCTCCGCGCTGGTTGAAACAGTTATACATTCGGCTTGAGAAGATTCCCCGCTATTATATGCATAACGAGATTCTCATTTTGTGTTTCGGGCACAAAGGATGAATATCGCGAAAAGTGCACGCGAAGAATAATTCATTATCTTCGTATTCGCTCGAAAAGCCAGCGCCAAGCCCGGCATTGGGCATAAAAAGTTATTGTATGTACTACTTCAGTTGCGGCCTTATTATAAACTCGAAAAAGTTATTTAATTAGTAAAATTTTGGGAATTTAAGGCTAAATTTTTGCTGTTCTTCACTGCTAGTTTTAACTAATTCGTTAACTCAAAATTTTGTATAAGTCTTTCTGACATTTTTCCGTTTAGTTTCATACAATAATTATAATTAATTAATAAAAAAATTTTAATGTTAAGTAAAAACTATAAACATTTCTTCCCTTTGTTGTAAATTATTGCTTAACGTATTGATAATCAAGACGGAGCTAGGGGACACGTGTCATTAAAAAAAAAGGATAGATGAAACGTCACGGTTGATGAATCGAAAGCACTTCTGCCCGAATTAAATCTCACAAAAAACACCAGATAACCAACTCCAATAGAAAAAAAAAGACAATTCACCATGCACATACCCGGCTCGCAATA
This sequence comes from Eupelmus urozonus, assembly GCA_900480035.1. Classification (NCBI taxonomy): domain Eukaryota; kingdom Metazoa; phylum Arthropoda; class Insecta; order Hymenoptera; family Eupelmidae; genus Eupelmus; species Eupelmus urozonus. Next base: position 34,743 of record UELX01001821.1, read on the forward strand.
TACTCGGCGCGTAAATTTAAATATTCGTCACGAATCAAGCCTCGCAAGCTCTCCCTGCAATCGGCCAAATTACAATTTCCACTCGCCCGATCGTAAAAAAAAGTTGATTCATCGAACTCGTAATCTACGTCTCTCGCCACCCTTTCCCTTCAAAGACAAAAAAAAAAGAAGCAGGCGCGCGCGTACACACGCAGCGTAGGGCTAAAAGACAAAGCGCGCGTAAGTATAGAAAAAAAATGGAGAGGGGATGAGGTGGGGTGGTGGGGGGTGAGGCAAGGGAAAGATCAGCCGGTTGATCATGAAAAATGACGGGCTTTAATTAGATTCGTCTCCTTTATTTTCTTAGTCGCTCTCGCTTATATGCTTGCGCTCTCGTATACATAAGACGCGGGCGATGAGAGAAAGAGAGAGAAAGAGAGAGAAAGAGAGCGCGCCGCGGAGAGGGAGAAAAAGCGTCACGTGGTGCGCGTAGAGAAAGAGAGGGGGCAATGGAAGCAAGGGTGGAAGAGAGAGCGCTCGCCCTCTGGCGCGCGCTGCGTGAAAAATATGTAAAGTATTGATTGCATTTTATAATTACTTGGGAGAGCGCGCGCGGCCCGGCGTCTTAGCTCTCTCTTTCTCTCTGCCTGCCTGCCTGCCTGCCAGCCTCCAATCCCCGGCAACGCTCACCCCCTTTCTCCCACACACACATACATACGTACACACATACACACACACACACACACACACACACACACACACACAGCATCCCTCGGCGGGCGGGTAGCTCCACGTCTTTTATCTTCTTCCTTCGTCCTCTCCTCTCTTTTTCTCGGGCGCGCTAGCGCGCTCCGTCTTTCTCTTTTCGCCGCGGCGGCGGCGGCGTCTTCGCCACCCACCCACCTAAATGAAGAAGAAGTATACGCTCTTAGTTTGCGCGCGCGCGCGCCCGCGCACTGCTCTTTGTTTGTGTACGGCTATGTGTGTGCGAGAGAGCGCGAGTAGGGGAGACCGTCTTCTTTTGCGCGTATGCGCCAGCGCGAGTGTGGATCGGAAAGTACAGCCCCGCACGTGTGTGTGTGTATACGTGTGTGTGTGTGTGTGTGTGTGTAGGGGTAAGAGGTGGAGGTAAGGAAGAGAAGGACGGAGAGACATTAAGACCGAGGGTGACTGTACTTCAAATATGCAGATCGACTGCTCTGGTCCTTTCCTACCTCCCCGCTTCTCTCATTCTCTCTTTCTCTCGCTCGCGCGCCCAAGCAGCGGGCTTTGCCGCCTTTCTTTCTCGCTCGCCTTTATCTCGCTCGCTCACACTTTTACAGCCTCGCAAATCGTTAAGCAAGGAACAAAAGCAGCCAGCCAGACCCCCACCCACCTACCCACCCCCCTCGACGCTTTTCTAGGCTTCGATCTTACGATTTCAGCATTTTCTTTATATCCATTAGCGTCTTGGATTATTATTTCTTCCTTCTCCATCCTCCGCCTCTTCTCTTTCTTCTTTTTTAGGCTCTCGTTTACCTTTTTTTTTTCTTTTATTTCGCGCACCCATGTATATCCACTCCTTTCGTCTTGACGAGGCTCTCTCGGCGATTATTATTGCGCGGATGCTACCCCTATTTTTCTTTACTGGGGCGATTTTGTTGTACGAGGTAACGTTGTCTTTGTTGATCGATGATTAATTAGCGTTAGTATTATAATAAATAATATTAATAAGTTGTAACACGTTATAAAAAATAATTTTCAGTATATTACATTTCTTTTGAAGTAGGTTATACATTATAAGGATTTCATTAAATTTGAGTAGAGGCAGCATGCGACGTTAAAAATAATAGCTTGCAGTGCGTATTTTGCGTATGTTTACTGCCAACTGAAGTAACGAGGTATACCCTCTTAACCTGCTTTTCACATGAATTTTCAAGTACCTTAATGTGAATGATGTATGTATATGACTTGCCTTCCGCAATTTCTCTTTAAAAAACTTTTCCCAGAATGACTTCCTTGCGTTCATAATTAAAAAGTAAAATTTAAAAAAGCAAATAGGCATGTACCTTCAATTACAGAGTTAAAAGAAAAGCATTTTACATATTTTTACTAAATAAGGTAGTAGAATGATTTTCTAAAGTAGCTGCTAATTGTTTTATTAAGCAATTATTAAAAATATATAATGAATCACTTCAACATTCTCTAATTTGAAATCTGTCCGAATATAAATAACGTCACCCACATCCCCCGGCAACTTTTTACCTCTCCCCATTACAATTTTTAGTGTCAATAAACATGAATCTTCAAAAATTTCAGTAACGAGTCTTCCGCGGATTAAAGAAAAAAAGGGCGCTGCATAGCGCGGTAGCAGCACAGAAGCTAGCGGGCGAAGCAGCGCGCAGCACTTAGCGCTCGCGCGAATTATGAATCCGGAACGGGCGTACGCATAATTTAAGCGGCGCAAAAATATTAATCAAAGCTCGCGCGCACGTAAAAGTTGTAAAAAATTAAAGCTACACTACTGGCACTGCTAACGGGAGGGAAAGCGCTAGAAGAAAGTAAAAAGAAGCCGTAATTTAATTTTTATTGCCGCTCATAACAGTTTTAGGGAAAGGAAAGCGGGCGCACGAGCGCGCGCATGAATCGCGCGCGGGCGAGGAAGGCCGGAAGTCGTTCGAAAGAAGATTGCATTTTTCTTGCGAGTGGGAGATTCGTTTTGCCGCGTTACCGGTGTGTAGGCGTCTGCCGCCGGTAAATCGAACGCGCGCCTTCTTTCTCTTTCTCTCAAGCTCGCTCGCTCTCTCGATATCTTTCTCTTTTAGTCTACTTCGATCTTCGATTCGCTTGGAGATGTCGACACTTCGTAACAGCCACTGATAGAGCATCTGCTCTGATAGAGGATGTCTTTTTTTGGGGTGGAAATTTTCGTTTCAATTTTTCGCCTATTTTGTGGGGAAGCTGGATTGGATAGATTTTATATGTCAGTGCTTAAAACGTGTATAAACAGAATAAATTTTGAGTTTTATGATACTAGTAACATTTTGCGCGCTTCGGCAGACTTGCATTTTTTGTTTATTTGTACTTTTGAACATTTTTTAAGTTTTGAGGTTAAAAATTCTTAATCTTTAAATTATCGTGAAACGAAATGTATTAATTAATATATTCATTGTTTTATTATTTATTTAACTTGCTTTATATTATAAATGACTTTTATAAATAACTTTGTACATTTTCATATTTAAATACTTTTTACGATTTGAATTTTACCACCTATTCAAAAGCAACCAATCAAATCTTGTTTTAAGCGGCTTCACTTTTCGTGTATCTCTTTTTTAAGAAGGGAATAAATT